>JAQMCX010000009.1:7043551-7083118 GCA_029814765.1 Acanthurus leucopareius | reverse complement strand
CACACACACACACACACACACACACACACACACACACACACACACACACACACACACACACACACACACTCTCACACTCTCACACACACACACACTCACACAGTTTCATTCTTCTCGGTGACCATCTTGAAAAAGACAGCTAAGTAGGTCTGCCGCATTGGGGCCAACATTACTCTACACACCTCCCTGCCTCCTTTTATACAGAGGAAATGTTATCTTAGATCTTTCAACTATCATTCTCGTAAATTTAACACACCCAACACCATCTGTCCTACTCCTGATGCTGCATAGTTGACCTAAATACACCAGAGAAAACAACAGGAGTTAGAAGAGAAGAACTTTTTGTTGTTTTAAGGCACAGTAGTAAACACATTTGTTTACAGAAGGCAACAAACCCACATCTTCTATTGTGTTTGGTTAGACATGGGTAAAGAACTTGTGTTTGAGATATGTGCTTGTATCTGACTCTGCCTGTGTTTTTTCATGTCCTAACCAGTCTTATCTAAATGCTCTCTCACCCTCAGGTCATAGGCTTCTCATCAGAGACAGTGGCTGCCTTTATCGCTGTTGTGGGGATTCTCTCAATATTAGCTCAGGTACTGAGAAAATACACTTTTGCTCCAGAATTACGTGTAATACTGAGGGATCTTTGCTTCATGTTTGGAGGTTTAGTATTGTTAATGATCAGTTCTTTTAATAATTTTCTCTGAAGAAAGAGAGACAACAATTTCTTTCCCTCTTTAATTTCCTGTAGCTCAAGTCAAGTCAGTTGCATCAAAGCACTTGGCAATCTGTACAGCAAACCTCATCCTCTGGTCTTTGGTGCATTTTTTTTTTAGATAAAGGAAGTAAAACTTAAACATGAAAAGGGAGGAAATGCATTGTCTTTTTGAAAAACACAATGACCAGGTCTCATCAAAGAGGTCTCAAGTACAAGCAGTAAAGAGTTGCGTAACGTAGGCATGACCAGTCTGGGGGTGGATGAAGAAGCAGAGTCCACAATCGACTCTGAGAAACTGTTTACAAATTATCCTGATCTGATTGAATGAACCACCAGCAAGGTTGTCTGAGCTGTAGAAAATGTTTGACTGTACTAACAAAGCAGCTGCTGCCTCACGAGGATAGCAGGAGTATTTCCTTCTCCGTAAACCTCAAATCAGCCAAATACTAAATAATCAACTATTGGTCTCCTACTCAGTGTCAAAGTCAAGACAAGTTATATGATGATTATAACAACTTTTTGCTTCATGACTTAATGCATCCTCAGAGCTGTCTTGCATAACCTACATGCTGTATTTTTGCAGACGGTGGTGTTGGGGATCCTGATGCGTTCTATAGGGAATAAGAACACAATCCTGCTTGGCCTCGGTTTCCAGATCCTTCAGCTGGCGTGGTATGGCTTCGGCTCCCAGCCCTGGTCAGTAACCCCCACACCTTGTTTCTAACACTAACACACTTGCAGCTTACACTGAAAGAAACAAAAACCCCACACACAACCGCAGATTCTTTAAGGAATGTGGTTTATTTTAATTCCACTTATTTCTTCCTGAAGAATTTGGACCATACAGGTGCATGCAGGTCTACATTGCTAATTTTGCATGTGGCCATAGAGTTCAATGAACACATACAGTGAGATGTTATCACTCAGTCAGTATAATTTAGGAAGGAAGATGACTCACTCTTTTCTGCAGAATGATGCAAAAACCACAGTGGTCCTGACGCTTCTTAATCAGTTGATAATTTCTCAACCCCTGAGAGAGGGAAAATATTATAATATAGGCTGTGAAGACTTGATACCTTTCAAATGACATTTTACTACTATTTTACCAAAATATTCACAAAGATTTCTTCATGTTGTTAACAGGTGTCGTGTCAGTCTTTTGCAAACCTCTGTAAATAAATAGCTACTGAATCTTTCTATTTTTGTTTCTTTTTGTTTAACCTTTCAAGTCAAATTAAACAAAGAATGCTTAAACATTTATGAAAAATGTTTGGAGTTTTGAATGTCCTGAGGGTGTTATTTCAAGAATCTGAAGTATGCTCAGACTACCAGAATCTATGATCAGAATCAATAAAATCTAGAAAATGATCCTGTGTATTTTATGCCCCAGATTCTTTTATAAATATAGTGCACATACAAGCGCTTGTCACATTCTTGTGATTTTCCACTGTTGTTGTAATGCCCTGATAAACCACTAGAGGGGAGTATACCCATACTCAATAGCCCTGTCGCCAGTTAGGTGGTTACACTGTAATCTAATAACTGAGTCTCTTTAAAGTAATCAGTCATAATGTTGTAATTTGAAAGTTTTTGTTTGACTAACACATGCTGATTTCTTGTGAGCAGTTACAACATAAGAAAATGTATTTCACTGTCTCAGAAATTTCCATTTGCAGTGCAGAAAGCAGCAGTGCTGCTCATGTTTTTTTCCATGTTCATTCCCATGAAACCTGTACGTATGAAGAAAGGTGAAATTACCAAACAACCACCTCCCATATTCACTGGTCACCTTATCAGTTTTATTTCTCTCGAGATTAGATCATAACAGCTCAACCAGTTTCTCTTGTTGTTTTGGCCTGGAGGGGGAAGGCAGAGCCACCATAATATCTATTGATTCGGAAAGAAAACATTCACAACATGTCTCCTTGTTGCTCCTCTCTGCCTTGGTCAATACCCAGGAAATTAAGTTAAATAAAGGTCAAGTTGGCCTTATTATATAAAGGAGAGAGTCATTTCCATGTGCACAAAAAAATAAACGATATCTATAACATCTAGAGTCTAATTTTTGACTTACTATTAAAACTACCAAAACTCTTAAGCAGTCAGATGCGGATGGAAAAAAGCTGCTCCTCATAGTCATGGTTTTGGTTGTTCATAAATGGAATAGGAAGTAGAGTTGTATTTAAAATTAGCATTGACATTTTGATCTGTAAAGGCTCAGTTACTGCTTTTTTTTCTAGCTAGTTCAGTTACAGGTAGCTGTAAGGTTTTAACCACAGTACAACAGATAACTCACCTTTCAAGATATGTATAAAATCCAATTTTTTGATAGGTTAAATAGTATTTTTTTTTAATTCTTAACAAATGTATGTTGTTGGCTGCAGGATGATGTGGGCTGCTGGAGCTGTAGCAGCCATGTCCAGCATCACTTTCCCTGCCATCAGCGCCATTGTGTCCCGTAACGCAGACCCTGACCAACAAGGTGAGTCCTTTAACTGCTGTCATCTATCAACTTTTTTCTGTTTAATACAAAAAAACAACATAAAGCACCAAATTGACATTTAAAATGTTGATTGTCTAATTACAGCACTGCATTCAGTGCAAAATTTATGTTTTTGAATTGTTTTGTTATGCTATTTCGTGTTTAAGTGCAAGACACACATTTCAGTCATGTGTAAACACAAAATACTGAACGAATTCCATTTATTGATACAAAAAGGCATCTGTTCTTAAGCAGTGCACACTAATGTGCTAGAAGAAGGAGGGATTGACAGAATTATACATATTTGTAAATTGTAATCTGTTGAAAGCTTCGGTGATCCCTTTCAGTGAATGAATATCCAGTTGACTCTGAAATGTGTCCCAGTCAATTCAAAATATGGAACATGCACCTGTCTGTTAGCCAGGAAACCAAAACCAATATGTCGATCTCTCATGGTTTATTTCCTCTGGCAGATGGGTCTTAATGGCCCCCCTCCTCATTAAGGCAGATTTCCAACCAACAATCACAACCGTTAATTAAAATGGGTCAGTTTGGTTACAGTGACCACATGACCACATGACCACATGTTTAAATCCCCTGATTGGCTGTATGCAAATCTTTCAAGAGCAACTCAACAGGCTCATAAAACGCAGATCAAACACCCCCCTATCTTTAAAGTGCTGCTCAAGATTTTCTTTAGCGTCACTTAAAACAATATACAATAATACCTTTTATATGATATTACCCCCTTTGAAAATCAAAGATAAATGGACAGTTACCAGACCAGTTCTCAAATGAGATTTGGTCTGGCATGCCACACCATCTGTTTACCTGTATGTCACAAACAGATGATGTACACTCAGATTAGGTTAATACTCAGCCTTATTCTGATTGTACACCGAACTGAAGCCTCTATTAGAGACTTTCCTAAGAGTCCTCTGCTCATATCTGTTTTCAGGTGTTGTTCAGGGGATGATTACTGGAATCCGGGGCCTCTGTAACGGTTTGGGCCCCGCTCTCTACGGTTTTGTCTTTTACCTGTTCCACGTGGAGCTGACGGACACAGACGGCTCTGAGAAAGGTGCCAAATCCAACATGGCCAACCCCACTGATGAGGTGAATATGAACAATAAATTGAGTTTATGGTACACAATACAAAGAGTAAGCAGCATATTCAATACCTGTACTCGAAACATTTTTTTTCTGTCATCCCTTCAGAGTGCCATCATCCCAGGTCCTCCCTTCTTGTTTGGTGCATGCTCAGTGCTGTTGTCTCTGCTCGTGGCCCTTTTTATCCCGGAGCACACGGGGCCTGGCATGAGGCCCGGCGCCTATAAGAAGCACAGCAACGGGGCACAGAGTCACTCCCACAGCCCTCAAGGCAGTGGGGCCGAGGGCAAGGAGCCGCTGCTGGAGGACAGCAGTGTATAACCTCAGCTAAGGGGGGCAGACACCCTCACTCCAACCCGACACCCCCTTGCACACATGGACAGATACACACATTTTACCACATGGACACACTCTCACCTCAGGCACACATCAGACTCAAGTGCCATGAAGATGTGTTTGTATCCACAGCACAAAAGTGGGCACTTCTTCCTAAGCAGCCCTTTTCTGTTTTCTAAAGCAGGGTAGTGTGAGGACTCTCTAAAGACCCTGTGCAAAGAGAGTGTGCTGAGCATTTTAAGGCTGCAGTGGAAAGGTGTGTGTGACTTAATTGAGCTGGACTCTAATCCTTGGTTTCTATAAGGCAGCAACAGAGTGGAGTATACAACAGCTTGCCCCCTCCTCCTGGTGCAAAACAAAACAGAAGTGTTCGGTTGAGGGTGTGAGTGGAGTTTATCTCAAATGTTACTAAATCCCTGTGTGGTTCTTCATATTTCCTCCGTAGCCGGTGAGATGTCAACTATGTCTGTTTGTCCAACAGGAGTGTAACAAACAGAGAGTTGTGCACTTGTCTAATGGTCCTTGACAAGCCAAAATCTGTTAAGATGTTTGTCATGGCGACTACAGGTCCGATATAACATTCATGAAGGGAACACAGTTTTTCCTGTTTGCTCAGCAGGGAAGCACAGCAACTGTATACCTGTGAGAAGAGTCTCTGCAGACCAGTGTTGGTGAGGCGCTGCCTAATCTAGGTCAGGATGGGTCAATCAGTTCAGATATAAAAAGCTTTGTGAGACCACACTTTGTTTAAACATCACACTTCTTACAGAGAGAGAAGTGTGCCAGAGAGACCACTTTATTAGCTGAAACTGGTTTTCAATGTTTACTTGCCATTCTCTAGATAAGTAGTACAGTTTGGGTTGTATATTTTTCTCTGTTCAAACTGAAGGCTAGTTGTGCTTCAAGTTCTTATTCAAGAAACAAATGTTGCCTCGAAGTGACTTAATATATATATGTATATATATATTAATTACGTAACCTGTATGAAGACCGATGTCTGAGAAGGCTCTGTAATCTTATGCTATCGCTCCCATCGGAGCCGTTACACAGTTTTTATTCCTGTTGTTGTCATGCCCTTCCTGTTGCTTTGTTTCCTGACATTTATCATCATCAGGGCTTGAAGCTTACTGAACCATGGTTTTATTTTGAAAGCCTCTGGACCATTTGGAGCTAGAGCATTGCTATCAGCATGTCAGTGTTGGGACTGACTGTGTGGAGTCTTTGAATTAATATCATTAGGTTAACAGAATATCACTCATGCTGCTGCAGTAGAGAATTCAAAGTAAGTGTGATGTTATGTGATAAATGAAGATTTCTACAGTGGTAATTGGATATAAACTATGTAACAGTTAACATTTCAGTTCTCATACGAACAGCTAACAACGGGCACTTCTCGTTTCCCAAACAATAACTGACAACAGAGGGTGAAAATTTTAGACGTGAGGCATCTCTGAACTGGCTTGTAACCCACAAATTCACATTTAACAGGCCTCAGACTCTCCACAAAGGAGAGTTGTGTGGTCATTGCCCACCAGTAACATGTATGCTAACCTTGGTCACCTACAGGGAAAAGGTTAGCTGCAGCAGTGGTTCAGACTTGCAGTTGAAGAATACGTCTTATGACCCCTACAGGCAAGGGAAGTGAAAAGCTATTTGTTTTGTTTTGTTTTGTGTTTTATTAATTCATTAAGTAGTCAGGATGATATGGTTTAATGTTAGGAGGTACATCACGCATTTTATAATCATCTATCTACAATTAAGTTGTAAATATGATCCAATGAACAAATTCAATTAAATGCCACAAAATGTAAAACCTCAAATACATACACAGAAAATAGAGTCCGAAAGTGTCAAAATAGTAGCATCCGTTAATTTTTGTCTGTAGGTGGCGCTCATCGGCTATCAGTTCATCTGCAGGTCTAAACTACTGCTGTTGCTTCTTTTGACAGTAGGTGGCGTGGGTTGAAAACGCACCGCAGGTCTGAAACCGCTGCAGCTCCATGATCTGATCGTATCGCTGCGTGTGGTTTCAGTCCTTCGCATCAGTGACACTGTGTTCCCTTTGTTCACGTACTGTGTCAGCAATTGGTAACTTACTGTTGTAATTTTTAACAGTTAATCTCTAAATGTCTCAAGTGCATTGAAATAGCCAAATTGCAACAAGGTAAGAAATAGCAACTAATAGTGGGTTTCACGCTGTTTTAACATCAATCTGAAGAGAAATGTGTGTCGTATATTTTGTGCCAAATTTTTTTTTTTTTTTTTTTTTTTTTGGGTTTGCTTTTTCATACTGTGTGTGTATGTGTGCGTGTTCACTTGAGTGATTTGGATATTTTTTGTTTGTTTGTTTTTATTTTTCTCTTGTCTTAATTTCTCTGGCTGAAGATTTAAGTTTTAACGCTATTTTTTTATAGCTTTTAAAAACTTCATCCAGTTACCTTTTTTCAACATTGTGGCTAGATGGTAAACTATCGAATGTCCATCTGTCTGTTTTCAGTCTCGATTTTCATTTAATAACAAGCATTTCACTGTGGTGAGTTACATTTGATAAGCTGTTTTGTTTTCCCAGATTCATCCATAGATCATTATAAAAATTCACTGAATGTTCCAAGCAAAGCTGTACAGGTTGATGACGCTATACCCTCAAGATCTTGACTTAACCTGTTTTAGTTTTTATTATTTCAGAGGGGGTGTTACTAAACAGGAGGCCATTGATGTTGATTTAATCTCTGAATATCATACTGTTTTGTTTTTTTTTTTAATTTATCATTTAGTGGACCAACACACCTTGGTAAACCCATGAATTCAGATCCTCCCAAAATTAAGATTCTGCACCAGCCCCATGTGCACTCGTACAGCTTCCAAGCAGACGACTGTAAATGTACAAAAATCACCTGTACGAACAGCAACTGTATATATTTATTGCTCAAGGAGATGGCCACCTCTTGGTCTGTTTGGTTGTGTGGTGCAGTTATTATTATTATATATTTCTCAAGATTTACCTGCTAGCCACTCCTGTTTTTAGTACGATGTGGTTTGTGGCCTGAACCCCCTCTCTGTGTGCCTAAAATTAGCCAAGAAATGAGAATGGCAACATAAGTAAATGGTGGTTATTATGTAAATATGGGAAACTAATGACAAACTATTTATTAAAGGTTTATTGTACAATGAAATATTTGAGTGTTTGCCTCTGTGGGTTTTGGGGTGTGAACCATGTGCTTTGTTTCATCTTTGTGTCAAACATAATTGAGTGATTAGGGGGGGTGTGCCTCTACAAACAACCGGATAATAATTTTTTTAGTGTTGTGTTTAAAACAGGAATCCCAAATTATACAGCAGCCAAATCCAGTTGGATCCCATCACAAACAGCTAGTATTCCCCAGCACCAGACGTTTTGTTCAGTGCTCTAACTTTGTTGGTCGTTGGTTCGGTAATCCTGCCCTTCAGAGTTTATTGCGGCTCTAATGCTTTCCTCCACCCATTCACTGTATTTACCCAACTGTTATTAATGCACAGACCTAAGCTCATTTACTCTCTATGGTCTTAGCCTGTCTTTATTAAAGCCACATGGAGGCAGTCGTAAAGTCTGTCAGAAATCCTCAACAAGGCCTGCTTTCCCCCGAACAAGTGCACACAGTAGGCCGATGATCCCACAAAAAGTAGTTATTCCAACACCAGAATTATACAGTTTTAAATATTACAAGCAATTGTGTTGTGACCCCATTACACATTGTATTTGTCAACACGTAAACAAGAGGTTACATCATAAATTAATTTTCTTTTTTTAGATTGTTTCATTTTTAAGTGCTCAAGGAGGAAAAACTATCCATAATTTCACCCAAAAAAAAATCCTCTGATATATTCCAACCCCTCAGAGGGGTCATGCCCACTTTTAACTTACAAGGTAACCTTTAAAACTATGATCTAACACAAGGACAATCATTTTTTTTAATAATTAACACTAGTAACTGTACTATTGATATTTTGGATACTCATCTGTCCTTCACTGATGTGTTGCACATTACATTGATGACCCAAAATGCTCAGCATTAATTATTAGCCACCATTGCCCATAAAAATCTACTTACTTGGTCAGAAATGTTCATAGACAAGGTTTGTTTTCAGGTTTTTTTAGTCTCGTTTGCCAGCTTCCTTCCTTACTTACTGACTGTTGTTACCCTGAGTTAGCTAGTTAGGCAGTTAGTTAGGGACAGGCTGCAAAATAAGATGCACCATTACTTAAAATAAATTTTAAGTTTAAACATTTGGGATAATGTAAGTACATGATTTAACCAAAAACATCAAAGATTGACATTTTTAGAAATTGTAATGTGCATATATTCCATCGGTTTCTGCATGTAAAATTTGATGCATATATACTTATTATATTCATCCCTTTTGAGGCATTGCTTCATTTAGAACTGCAACCTGTTGATTGGAAAGGTTCCCCAGTTAAATCTGAACGTGTATTTGCTCATTTTTATTATAATTTATCATTTTTATTTCTCTAAACTCATATGTGATGGGTGCTTCCATTAAAGCCAAGTCTCCAGATTTCATTCATATATCAGCAGCACAATATGAATGTAAACGAGGTTGAGCCGAACACGGAGACGCATTTTTGTATCTCTTTTATTATTGGCAGGAGCTTTTTGCAAATGCATTCAGGTAAATCCCAGTTCACTGCTTATCCAGTTTTGACATTTTTCATGTGTTATCTTGATTCCACATGAAATGAATGCTTTCACATCACTTTCAGCCTCCCTTGAGAGATTCATCCACCTGAAGACTTGTTGGCCATTTAAGCTTAAATGGTACATTTCCCTCCACATTTACAGAATAATCTCTGCATGCCTAAGCAGACGTCCTCACTGGTGTTTCCCTCCATCTGCTGGAATATGATGATGTAGGCAAAGCGTCCACGTGGGGCAGCAGGTGTTCTGTGGTCTTAACCTCGGATAGAGGAGATAATAATAAGACTCTTAACTGTAATCCATTCCCATTGTTTCCTGAAGAGCCGTGTAACAGCGCTGGGCACTGGGATGGATTTAGTTATGATGGACTCATCAGAACAATGGGGTTTTTAATTGAGCATCCATAATCATTAACTACCGAACACACTGCATGGGAATCCAGTGGATATTTTCTACTGTTTCACATCCCCCTTTTTTGATTTTAGTTTTGCACAAGAAGACTTTTGAAGACTTGCAGACACACGTTTGACGCATATCTTCTTTTTTTTTTTTTCTTGTGGCGTTAAAAGAGAAAGGGGGAGTGCTTTAACTTGCAGCCTCCACTGCTTGTAGCTACACAACACACCAACAAACAGCAGGTTCCAGCTTTCTGGGAATTAGGGGCAAACAGCCTTGTCAGGATTAGCAGTTCTCTGGCAGGGAAAGGATAAGGCATGTTTTAACAAGAGCAACTTTACGGAGGGCTTTAGTGAAGGTAGCTACTCAGATCACTTCCAAGGCTTGAGTGTGAGAGCAAGAGTGTCCCCCCCACCCACCCCCACCCCGCCCCCCTCCCTTGTCGTTTATTTGTGGTCATGTTGGGGAATGAAAGGCAGCCATGTGACAATTTGGGGGGAGCTGCTGGAATGTATTGTGATACAGAGTCGCTGTCATAGCACATTTACTTTCCAGGCTTCAGTTAGGTGCATGAGAGTGGAAGAGTGCTTACATGTTGGAAAACTGGCCTCCTGGACTTGGCTTGTGGCCATGCACAGTTCACAGCACCGTTACTATAAATGTGAGTGTCCATTAACCTCGGAGAGGCTGTGCATCCATCAAGCTCTGCCTCCGAACTTCAAGTATTGTCTTTGCAAACGTTGTAAATGTCAGCAGGAAGAAATCTTTCTTTAGAGACGTACCTCTGGAGCGCTACAGACGCACTGGGAAGGGGAAGTGGGCCCAGTGGTGGATGTCCCACTCGGCCCTGACACGCGGCAGCATCTTTTCCTGTGGTGGGGAAATGTAGCGTACTGGCGTCTAGGAAGAGCCCCAGGATGAATCATGTCTGAACCTCATTGTTCTTTCAGTCAAACAGGGCTGTGTGAACCTGGTTTTGTCACTAACCTCTGCCTCAACGTCTGCTTTCCCATGTTCTATATGCAGACCGCCGATGTTTTCCTCATGTGACTTCCTGGCACATGTGGTTGACGATTAACTCCGGACCTTTGGGTGCTGACTGTTTCACACGTACGACCCTAACATCTCAACGGAAAACATTTTCCTCCAAGGACATCATTTAATAAAAGAAAAAATTCCTTGTGCTTACCTCTCAGATATCTCCTGCACCTCTTATAGATTCGCTACACTGACGAAAATAACCCTTATCATTGTGAACTCTAACCCTGTTGGTTTTGCTGTCACATTCAAACAGCATGCAGCCTACATACCTATATGCTGGAATGAGGTAAAGGTTACACTGTAATGTGTGGTTGTTTTTAATGGAGGCAGCACACACCTTAAGGGTGTCAGAGAGTGCAGCGTCAGGCTTTTATGTTACAGCACTTTAATCCCTCCCTCCTGCAGTGAGCTGATCATTTCAAGCACATTTATGTCATTAAACACAGACACAACATGCAATACTGCTGCTGAGTTCGAAGCTAATTACCGCAAATCAAGTCTACTATAAATTGCTTCCCAGTGTTATATTAAGCCACTTTTTACACCTGGGGAGCCTCATCAGGGCCTTTTAGCAGTGCTGAAGTCAAATTTGAATTACCAGAGTTAACACACCTGTGTTTAAAAAAAGCACTAAAACTATAGGATCTTCCTGGAAATCTGATTTATAACTTTACAAAAAATTGATTTTGAGCCCACTCCCATGTTTTAAAGCTTTAAAACAACCTAATTGCTCTTTTTGTTATTTATTTCTTTTTCCATCTTATACGTTTTTCCATTTGCTTTTACTCGTGTTCTGTTTCTGTTGTCATGTCTTTCGCATTGTTTTCAACCCATAAACCACCACTTAAGAATCGGCTTCCAAGCAGCAACCTTTGATGCCTGTGCCAAATACATGGTTCTTTCCAGGACATCCATGTTGGCTTATTGTTCACCTTCCGTATCTGATTTCCCAACAGCATAGCTTGTGAAAGCAACGCTTTTTGACAGCCAATATGTAAATTTTGGAAGTTGAAGCTTCCTTGAAGGCACCATGAAGGAAGAGATCCTGTTCCAAGCAGCACAACATGACGCCATGTCACTTTGACAGGAAACTAGACGACAGTTTAATAGAAAACAATCCCTGTTTAAATTAAAGCATCTAAACACTATAAAAGGTAATCAATGATTTTAAGTATTAAGTAAGTTATTATGCTGAAGGGTTGATGGATGATTCACCCAGGTGTTTGCAAGTTTTGGATTCTTAATTGTTAATCAAGTCTTCTCTCTAGATTTTCTGATGCAGAGATGTAGTTTTTTTCATAATATTTGTATTGATTTTTATGCAGTATGACAATCTGTTTAAAGACTGTTGATACTTGTTTTAGCTCTGCATCACAGTAAAAAACAAGTAGTTTTTGTCTGTTCTACATCATAGTTGAGTGATAATGCCGTCTAAATGTAGACAGTTGTCAAAAGTCTGCACCATATTAATAATTGACAGGAACAATAATGTATTTTATTTACTTATTTATTTAACCAGGAAGTATTGCTATATATTATCTGTCTTATATTTTTAATTATAAAAACATGGAAATTAAAGTACTTTCCCATGAATCAATCTACTGCAGTAATATTATATTAAAGTAATAAAATTATAGGTCAAGACTACATCATGCAACTGTTTCTGTAAAAACAGCATAAAAACAAACAAAAGTTGTTTGAAATTAAAGCAAAGTCCATGTGAGTTTTCCTTCCTTCTTCCTTTACATTTTGCAAGAAATTAGAAACCAACCCAACATTAGATCTAATTAACTCATTATGTGACTATGTTGATTTTAAACACCACCTGTCTACTTTCTCTGCTTGACACAAGCTGTCACCTTGACCTTTCACCCCTTCACCTTTCACCTGGAGCAGACTGATAGAGTCCACACGTTGAGCGGTACGGTGAGACCGACTCAACCCCAGCAAAGGTGAGGATTTTAAGGTCGTCAGGATTAAGTCACAGCTCAAAAAACAACCTCTCTTTAGTCATCAGCAACAGGCTGTCAGCATTCACTTCATGTGTTTATGAGTCATTTGTTATTTTTTTGTTCATCTCATCCTCAATAACACATCAGCAGTTTTGACACATAATGACCCTAATCTAGTCAAAACAGCCCAGTAGGGTACGTTCTCTGCTTTGGCTGCTCTTGTTGGAAATATTTACTTCACATCTATTTCACATGACTCCTAAATGCCAAAAGATTTAAAAGTGAATGTTTTGAAGGAAATATAATTTTCAAATCCAAGAAAGATCTGTTTTAATACATTTCCTCTGTCTTTTTTTGATGTATTTTGGATATTTATTTTAATTTTATTGTTATGGTTAACTGTTTTTCCCAAATAAAGCACTTTTTTACACTGTTTTGTAAGGTACTATATGAATAAAAATGTATTATTATTATTATTATTAATGCTGTGTTATAGTATATCCCAGTATCTTAAATTATAACAACCCCATATACAAAGTGCATGTCCTCTTCTATTTTCTATTTTTCTTCTAAAAAACTAAAGTAAAACCAGACAAAAACTGAGCGTCTGACAACTGATATTTGTTGTGTGCTTCAAAGTAAACAGTCATTATAAAACAGTTGGTAGCTCATGAATGAAAAGAGGGACATGGCTTTAACCAGTCACTCACACAGCTTCCGTCTCATTAAGACACCTCACTCCTACAGACTGCACACTCAATATGGGATTATGTTTAAGATACAGAATTCCCAGAAATGCAGTTTATCCTGTATAATGCAAGATGTTCCTGCATTGCATGACAGTCTAATCTATTCAGTAGCTAATTACTCCCGTGCCTTTGGTACCTTTTCCCTCCCTCTTGTTGCCCAATAAGTGTTGCTTGTTGAAAGGTGTCCACAAGCGTCACCACCTCACCATGTTGTTTTGGTTTTCCTTCTTACCATTTCAAACGTGTTGTTGTGAACATGTTAGGGGCCTCAGAGTCTTCCTCTTGCGGTTAATAACTCTGATTACCAAGTGCTGATATTACTAATGAGCTGCTCTCCTGTTTCATTCTGCTCTGAAGCGGTCACGTCCCACTGAATCAATGCTCGTGTCAACAGATGATAGGGTTTGGTGTTCATCAAACCATCCTGCCTGCTTTACAGACCAGTCTCAGCCAAAATATTTCACAGTGAACGGATGATTAAGAGTGTAACAGCTTGCACAGAAATCCTGTTACTGCAGCTGTTTTATTATTCCAGTAAAATCTACTTAAGTACAACAAACAACAGGATGATGATCATTTAGCAAACATGCTTACTGCTTTGATGGCGCAAGTAAACAGGTAGTGAGTAAACGCTGATGATGGAGATCTCATTGTGGCGCAATTACAGTTCAGACAAACATGCCGGGAAGAACAAACTTGGATATTTTCAGCCTCTGAGAGCTCAGTTGTGAACACCAATTTGTGAGATGACGTTTCTTTTTCGATTTTCAGTTGATCCGTCTAAGTGTAAGAACATAACAGGATCACAAGAAGAATCACAGTCTTTTTTAAAACAGCGGTTGAATCGCACAAATATTTTCCTTCCTTTTCTTTTTCCCTAAACTTGCTAAAAGAACAGATCTTCTTCCATTTCAAACATGTAGAAAGATCAAATTTGACAGTGTACAGTCACTCTCAGCTCTTCACAAGGATGAAAATTACAGATTGATTTGTTGGGTGGATCCTTGCAAAGCTTGTCTCATGTGGTTTTGTGTGTGATTAAAAGGAAGATAACAGATAGTGGCTTTTAAACTATGTGCCAATGACAATCTGGTTCTCCTTCTTTTAAGCCCGGAGGACAAGGCGTCCAAGATGCAGACTTCTCAGACCGCAGAACTCTTTTTCCAATTTGCATCAGTTCATCTCCATGAGCTCAGCTCCAGAGAAGTCAGCAGTGTTTCTGAATGTCCAACATTTCTAGATGCATCAACAAAGATGTCCCTTTCATACACAATCATGATACTATCACCTGTCACCAATGAACCTCTTTACCTGTGGAATGTTCAAAATAGGTGTTTCTGAGCATTCCACAACTTTCTCAGTCTTTTGTTCCAGCCTGTTCCAACTTGTTAGAGAAGTGTAATTGGGGATAAGCTGGTCAAATATCATGCAAGCAGACTTCCTCAGCATCTGGTTCCTTGTCGAAGCTGTTTGCTATGAGCTAACAAACCCTGCAGACCTGCATGTCTGGTGGAAGAGTGAGACACCTTCCTGCCCTCTTTGCTTAAAGGTCTGTTGAACATCTCATCAGTAGCTGCCCAGATGCCAACAAGAAAGGCTATTATTGTCATAACTAGGTGCTTAATGTGATTGCAAAATCACATTAATCATGGCTATCAGCACAAGCGAATATCACCATGCCCCAAAAATATTCAATCACCCTTGTCAAAGCTGGAGAGAAACCTCATCCGCAATCGAAATCAAGGATGGGTTTGAGTCTTACTGGCAGTTTTGATCTGTGCAAGAAACTGAAATTTCCACATCACAGCAACATCACTCCAGCCAGGCGTGACACCACTGGGGGGGGCAAAACTGTGTTGGAAGTTACAGTGCCCTGAAAATAGGGGACTGAAAAGGCCGATGAGATGAATCAGGCAAAGTACTATAAACTGGTAGAAGTGTGCCTGGTCAGAGGATGGAGGATGCACTAGGAGTCCATAGAGGTCCTGCATAGTGCTCAACTTAATGGGCATTACAGGGGCATTACAGGGGTGGCAAAGAAGAGGATCAATCAATATGTGAGCAAAGCAGTAGAGTAAGCCACCAGGTGGCTTCTGATCAACAACAGGGCTTACCTGCAGGCATCTGCAACTGAGAAGCAAGTTGGGCCCAAAACAACCCTAACTGGATTACATGGATGAGGGCGATTTTAAGAAACTTTTTAATATCACTTTACAAATTAATGCACCAATTATCCTAATAAATAATAGGAGTACTTTCATTGTTAGCTCTATATGTAAACCTTGATGCTACTTCTATACTTTACTTATATTTCAGATGCATGATTTCTTTTATAAAAGTATGTCTGCATTTCTAGATTATGAGACTATATAGACCACTTCTCCCACCACTATTTTTTACTACAAAGTATTGGTGGGTGTAATTGCATTAGTTTTTAACTCGTTACCACCTGACAGTCGGATCAGTTTGTTGTGTAATCCGATAAACTCCAGTCCGCATTTCCCCTCAAGCCCATCTGGCTCACTGGCAGGGTTTGTTTACTGGCGGAGAGGCTGGGAAGAAGGGGATCCTGCAGGACCTGCGAGACTGTACAATCTACCTCTGTGTGGGGAAGAAGAAAAAGAAAAAAAAAATACTCGAAAACTTTATTTCACCTACTTTTCTCCCATTCGGACATAAACTCAACAACAGTAAACAGATCTGTGGAGCATAAAAAAAAACTTGGAGGATATTTTTTTTAATTTCCAAAAGAAAAGAGGAAAAAAAAGAAGAGCGGAGCGCTACTGAGCCACGACGAAGTCTTGTCTGTCAGCCTTCAGAGAGTGCGGGTCTCACTGAAATCTCTGCACTGACTGAAGAGGAGTTGTCGCTTTGGAGCTAACCAGCACACGCCGATAAAACAACATATTTCACATGCAAAATTGGTTTTGTACTCCTTGGACTTGAAGGGATCTTTACAAAAGACACGTTAACGTTACGCCACGCATGCCGCAACCATCGAGCCAACAGCAAACGGCTCAAAAATTTATCTAAATCAAGTTAAAGGTCGCTTTTACTGAGATGTTCGTGGATGCAACTTGTCTGTTTATACGAGGAGTTTGCAGTGAAGCTATCTTGGTACGTCGTGAGATTTCTTGAAATAAAAATTAATTGAAACTGGTTGCTGGAAAGCAGCGCAAACTTCACCTGTGGCCTGGATCATAGTGGCGGAGCCAGGCAAGGCAGCTAGCTAGCTAGCTAAACAGCCGTTTGCTAGCAGCAACGTTAGCTTCTGCTCGGTCAACAAAACTGTTTTTTGCTCTTTTACCACCAACACGGACGAACTGAACTGGGTCACGTAAACCACCAGATGCAGTCAAAGATACACAGAGAGCACCCATGTCTTGTGTTGGTGTTTGTTAATGGTGTTCTTCCATTAGGGGGCTAACTTTAGCAGTAGCAGCAGCAGTAACGTTAGCTTGTGTTTGACTGAACACGTTGGACTCGTTCCTCCGCCCATCTTCCGGGATGTCTTTTATTTATTTTTGTTTCACTGTTGGCTCACGCCGCAAAACAAAACCAGTTTCCTGAAGCTATTTCTCCTCCAGTGTGAACTGTCCCCCTCGCCAAGGAATATTGTGTATTTGACCCGGAATAGTGCTGAATGGGGTCCTATCCCGATTCAGTTATGTGGCTCCGGACTTTGTGTTTGTGTTTTGTTTTGACCGCTTGCTGCCTTGTGATGAGCTGTCATCGAGCGAGTGGAGAGGGTAAGTTACACTAATTATCACATTTTATTGTTCTATTATTAACCATTTCATTCAAAAAGAGTCTGAAAAAGTGGCTGGTTGCTCGTTACAACTGCTTGTGTAATAGGCTAAGTAAATGCAAACTGTGCAGCTTTAATGCTCTGATGAATAAGAAATGTTAAACTATATATACACACACTCGCTTTGGATTTAATAAAACGTTTCCGCTACTTACTGCAAAATTTTCTGTCTATTTCAGCTGAGAGAATTCATAATAAATCAAAAAAAATCTTGATACTTTCCTTCATCTCTGAGGAAATTTGTTAAATTAATTATTATTCTTTTTGAATGTTAGAGATTTATATTTAGGAAACAAATTGTTGCGATATTATTTACTATGGCCCTGTAAGTACAAATTATAAACCATATATTGCAATACCTATATATTACGATAAATAAACAAATAAAAATTTAAAATGGATAATATGTTGAGAATTACTGTAAACATACTAGTGATCAGTGCAGACACGCTCTAAATCCCTGCTGAAACACTGTCATAATGTCATCTTGTTTTTTTTGGTTTTGTAAGTCATGGTGATTTGCTAAAGGCTGGTAGGCAGCAAACACTGCTTTTATAGACAGTCGCTCCATTGAAGGGACAAAGGTTGACACTTATCGGCTATTTGAATTTGCAGGAACTGTAAACAAAATGTTTTGTCCCAAATAAGTTAGTGGGCTGAGGATCTCAAATAATTAATTGGCTGTTATTGTAGTATGAAAAGTCTTGGCTTGTTGCTGTGGTCATTGCAGGAATGTAACAATAAGCCCTCTTTACAGCTCCTGACAATCCCTTTATATTCACTAGCCAAGAATACCCTGGTGATAAGAATGAATGAACACACTTGCAATTACCCGGAGACATTTTCACATTTCTCAAACACCACGGTGACTGCACACACTCAGTGTTTTACTCTGTTGGAATCTCCCACTTAAAGCAAATATTTGTTATACTTATAAAGAAATTTAAAAGGAAATGTATCGGGAAACCTGTGAGACTACTTCCTAGTTTAAAGCGCTGTGCAGGAAGGTTGCACCTTTCAAGATGACGACAACTCAGATCAAGCTGGTGAATACAGAAACAGTTAACCTGAGTAGTTAATTCAGTGGAAGTTAATGGTTATTTATAAGAGAGATTAAAATATCATACAAGCTGTTAACAGCTGTATGTGTGCTTTCTATGCTGCTCTGTCTTTAGGACTTGGCATTTTAAATATAGCTATTATTTTGACACTTGGCTTTGCATCTGTTGGCTTTTTTAGTCCATGTATCATTACTTTGTTTTTGGACTGGGCATATCTTGATTATATTTCAATATTATTTTATGATATGAGACTTGATATCGTTTTAGATTCTGAATATCATTACACCCTTAAAAGGCATAAGTATTGTCTTTTCCTGGTTTTAAAGGCTGCACTGCAGTAAATATATATAATTTTATGAATTTAACAGATTGTTCTAATGTTTATCTTTAACTATAAGGTTATTATAAACAAATGACTGATGATTTTTATCACAAATATCTTTGTTTTATTATTTTGTAAAAACAGCCATAGCCCATAATCAATATTGTGGCAGTATTGATATTGAGGTATTTAGTTGAAAACACTGAGATATTTGATTTTTGTCCATATTGCCCAGCCATACTTACATGTGTGACAAACGCCAAACTATTGCAAAAATAGATGACAGGCACCTAAGTGGAAAGAACTGTATTCAAAAACTGAATATTGCGTGAATGCTCCAAAAATCTATTTGACACTATCAGTGAACACTCCTCAGAGTGATCGACATGTATATTAATGATTTTTATGATTGTCACTTCAAAAATTTTCAGATCTTTACCAACCACAAACACTTTAAGTCAGAATAAACTGCATTTTTTTGATGCCTAATTGAAAATATCATATCATATCTCACTTTTACCAATGCTTTTATTGGATTGTCCAGAAAGTTGCTTGAGAGTGTGAATCTCTTCTTTTCTCTGGTGTGTAAGAAGAAACTGCATCAAGGTTTATTTGTTATGATACTCTTGACACAAGCATATAAACAGTAACACACACTCCCCCTTCCTTCAGTATCAGAAGTATGTTTGTGTACACACAGTATGTTGCCCTGGGTAGCTTGAAAACTCACACTAATGCAGTACACAGTATATGGCAGTATTTTGCTTCAAGAGGCACTCCGAAGAAAAAAGAAAAGCAAAGACTCTCTCACCTTTCATCAGATTTTAGCAAGGGGGGGAACGGAGAGATGTCATCAAACCAGTTTGAGCAAGAATTTTAAGACATAATTCAAAAGCAAGTTGTGTAAATGCAGTGCAGCCCCCACCCCCCCCAACCCCGCCACGCGACTCAGACTTGAGAGTGAACCACAGAAGGGAAGAGTGGAACCTGGGCCTCACACTAGCCGATTTCATAAGCTGTACTGACCAATGTCGAAGTCAGAAAATCCTCTGAGCTACTTGTTGTTAGCTGTCTAGCTCTACTTGATAGAAAACAATCACTTAATAATCAAAGCCTATATTTTGTAGGGTTGTGATTTAGTATTTTCTTTTTTTGGCATTGGCTGTCCGTTGAAAATTTGAGTGTCAATTTGTTTGTATAACTGCAAATGTGTCTGACATTTTATTTCAAATTGCACATTTAACACCTTTTCAGCTAGCCTCAGTTTGGCCCCTGTGAGTAATATTACTTTAGCGTCACCAAGCAGCCTTATGTTTTTTCAAATAACTCTAGGGCTGCACCAAATGTTATTGTTTTTAACATTTAAAACTTTTATTGAGTTTTCAAATGAAACCTTGAATTTCTGTAATCATTTTACAACACTGTTTCCCCCGCCATGCACAAAACCCCCAACTCCCCCCCAAAAGAGGCAAACTTTTACATTGGGTAAATCACATGAGTTTGACTTTGGGGTCATTTGTGTGTATTTGCCCCAGGCAGCCAAAAAGCTGGACATTAGCTGTAAACTAAGAGCTAGGAAAAAGCTAAGAGGTTGTGTTTATGTCTGTGTGCTTCAGCCCAGCCTCCCACTGAACTTAGCACTCACCAGACTCAGGTTCGTTGTTTTTTTTCCTTTCAGTCTTTTCTTTCCTCTTTTCTCATTCTAAGTTTATGAAGGAAATAATTTTTCCCTCCCAGTAAGAAGCCAACAGGGACCAATTACAGTACATGTAGGCACTCCACAGCTTGTTGCCACACATTTAGCTTCATTTAAAATAGGATTTAGTCATTGAAGAATGCAATTAACTGTTTAAGTCGCTCATATAATAGACAAAATATTTTATTTGATGATGTTTAAAGCTTCAACCGGTCAAGGTTTTTACTTTATTTAAACATCAGGGAAGTTAGTCATTAGGAAAATTCCCACTTTTAGGCCAAAGCTCCTCATTTTATTTCAGCTGGTCAGAGTTCTATTTCTGTTAGTAATGACCTGGTTTTGAGTCATATTCACTCTCTTTCATGTTTTTTTGTGTCTCCTTCATGCAAATCTCCCACTTGCACACATGTTGTGCAGAAGAAGGAAAAGGATTCCCAATCCAAATGATTAAAATATTTCCCTAAACCAGAGCTTCAAAAACAGGTCCCTGACCCGTTTTTATTGTGGCACCAATTGGCAGAAAAGAATGCGCAACAATGCTGTGACGTCAATTAATTTTCCTAATTAGTTTAAATACAATTACAGAAAAAAAAGCATTCCTCTTCAGTTCATTGGTCTGTTCAGCTCACATTCTGTTTATGCACCTTTGGTATTTACTCATAAAAGGTTTTGTGTGCATACTTTATGAGGTGGTGTGAAACTGAACATTACACTCAGCATATTTGGTTATTGCTGTGATGTACTCCATGTATTCTGACCACACTCTCACTCTCGCTGACTTTGTGAGCATATTGCTGTTCTGTTTCTATGTCCTCATTTTTCAGTGCATGTTCATAGTGCAAGATCATAATGAGGTTGTGAGAAACAACATTACTCTAAGCAATTCTGGTAAATGCTGCTGTACTTTTCTAATTAAATACATTTATGTCGCATTCATTTTAAAATAACAGTTTGTTGTGTTCTTGATAAGCAGTTTAAAAATGTAGATGTTTTGGCAGCTCTTGGTGTATTTTTGTAAGTTTGTCACATTGTTTCAAACCACATATAGAAATCAAGATGCATCTGTATCAGAGGTGCTCAGAGATTCTCACATTTACTTTCTACTCTGAACTTACATTGTCCTTGCTTAGCAGCGTAACTCCTAAGTGAAGCTGAAACATCTCGATCACCTCCTGATGGCTGGCTGTTAGTTCAGGAGGCGCTTGATTTAATACGATATAATAAGTAGAGCTTGCGTTTTGGTCCTCAGTATCACAGTAAATCATCTTTGCTCAGTTACTGAAAGCCAAAATTGTGATTGCGATTGATATTTTGATAATTGTGCAGCTCTCGTCCCCACCACCTCTCAAAAAACACTCAACCAAAACAACTACACACAAACTGCCTCTGCTGTCTCAAGTTCCAAACACGTGACTTGTTTGACATGTATACAATAGAATGATTTTTGCACTTGTCACCCTCAACAGTGGCTGTTTAATCCTGTTTGACAGGTTTGCGTTTGAAAATAAAACATAGCTTGATAATGGAGTAATCTGGCACACCTGCAATCTTTCACTTTGACCACACAGGTATCTTGTTGTGTCAGATCTTTACCCTTGACACAATGACCCGGTGAAAAGGAAATGTGCTTGTTATTGTGCTCACACACTTCAGAGGTAATAATTACCTTGAGAATGAATTTGTGAGTGCGCATTGAAGCTGTTGGGTATCTGAATCACTAAATGATCTTTAGCCAAGAGCAATTTCTCTACAGGATACACATCAAACAACCCCAAGAGAGAACTTTGTGGTTTTGTAAGCTCTCTCTTTTACTCCACTTAACTCCATTTAAAGACTAGGGCCTTAACTACATTGGTTTCTATTTCCTGAACTGAATTGTATTGTCGATGTGCTGCACTTGCCCTGTCCCCCCTACCAAACAGCTGGCGTATTCGATAACCCGCTTAACCCTGTATAAAGGACAAGTATAGGAGAGCCCTTTCCGTTGAGGATGACTCTTGAGCAATTTCCCCCAAAAAAAGGTTGTATTTCCTCAAATTGTAGTAATGTCACTCTTACTGCTGTAATATTTAATCCTGTGCAGCTGAAGAGATGACAGACCTTTCTTAGTCAGCTGTAATTGCGGATGAGAGACTTCAAAAGTTGAATGGTTGTATGATGACTTGTTAAGCATTGCCTTGAGCTAAATCAGTTTAAATTCTTTAACAGTTGTAATTAACGCTTGTTTGCCTTTGATGTCACATTCAGAAAGGGAGTATGTTTTGAATTATAGTAGATGTCATTACTACACCAATTCAGTGTAGAGAAAGAAGGCAAAGATATTGGAGGTTGTCTTCTGTGTTTACAGTATAGCTTAAGACTAAGCAATGATTAGGTTTTACAACCCTCTTTAGAGTGGATTACATCACATGTCAGGTTGGACACAGTGAACGTGTATCTGGGTGACCTCGGCATTTTGCGGTTGGTTTTTGCCTAGGTTGGAAAACAACAGAACAGCGGAACCTTGAAAAGGGAAGTGTTGCAATCACCGAGTGTTTGTGTTTCTGCATGCTTGCTGAGGCCACAGTTCTCTCCGAGGCCGAGCTATAATATACGTATGCCATCAGTCTAACAACCTGTCGCCTCCCCCTTTCTCTATCCACCTCCTTCAAAGGAGCAGAAGCGTCGGTGCCTGTTGATGCTTGCAGCGTAAGTGAAAGAATTGTGGGCTTGTGCATTGTGCCACTGAGCTCATAGAAATTACATGTACAGTATTTGTGTTCACACTTCAGATTTATAGCTCTGTGCATTTGGATTTAAATTTAGGACCGTCTTGTGACCCAGACATGATTGACATCAAGCATTCACATTGGTATTCCTGTGGATAAATTACGAGGACAATAGCTTGTCATTATTGGCAAATGTATTTACATTTTGTATTATTTATGTGGTCTTGTTTGAAATTTGTCTGCATTATTGTCCAAAATCATGACTTAAAAACTGTGTAAGTAGGTTCATAGATAGTAAATAACAACAAACTGAAATTTTCTTCTCGTGGGTATAATTTTTCTTTCAAACATGATCAAGCTGAGTAGATTTCCATTATATCTTGCTGAATTTGACAGTGGTCTGATGACAGTGTAAACCAGACCATACTCAGATGTGACGCAGTGGATATAAACTCGTAACGTGCATCTAACGATTTTCCACATCACTGTGTCAATGCATCATCTGCCATTTATTTTTTATATACATCACATCATCTTTGAAACCTAAACCCAAAAGGAGAATAAATCATTTGCAATGACATGAATGAATCAGATGCAATGAAAAAACTGACTCATGCAGCTTTTTCATCACATCACAAAGTTGTCATCAGCCGTTTGATAGACTGTTGATGCAGATGGCTCTATTAACATATGAGCTCAGTAGCTGGGATGATTTCATTCAGCTTTAAGCATTACCACTGATTAGAACAATGTGATATATTTGAAACCTCTGTAACATCAATAAATGGATCTTGAGTTTGGCTTGTTGTCTTAAACAACTTCCAGGTGAAGAATGACTTTTGTGCCCTACTTGAGTCAATTTTATTCTTGTTTCTTTGTGTTTTTAAAAGCTGTTGAATAACATTTATTTGTCACAGATTAAGACCTTTGATTTACCTCTGCATTTGAAAAGTATATATAAATCAATTTCAGCTTGTGTTCTTTGTAGGAAAATTTCATCAAGGGTTTTGGTCTTTTCTTTAAATGTATTATCAATAATGAAAAGAAAACCCTCTTAACTCTGATTTAGAGCTCTCCCCAGTGTGACTATTATACCTGTCATTATTAACAGGTTTTTCACAGTTTCGCTGAAATAGGAAACCATCGTACCTCACCTTTTTTAATTAACCTTAAAATTCTGTCTCACTGGTACTGGCAGTGAGAGACACCTGATGGCATTGGTCAATAAAAATCTACCTCTCTAATGGCTATTGTTAACAGTTTGGAGCACCGTGGCTGTATTTTTAGTCTAGCTGGCTTGAACACCATAGCATCCCTTGTGATATTTCCAATTATTTTCTCTTTCTCAATAATACAGGGAGCTTTTGAAATCTGCACCTGGTTTGATTTGGTAATGTTATCACGTACTGAGTTTCACTGCTGTACTCTTAAGTCTAATACAAGAAACAAACCATGTGTTCCTATTTGTGAAAAGGTTAAGGCCCTGGTCCTATTCTGTTGCTTTTCTGCCAAAGTTTTGTTTCTAAACTAAGTGTTCACACATGGATAGGTCAGCTCGTGCGGTTCTTTCTGTGCTGCCGCTCTAAAATTCCTCACTTACACACTAGGGTTGCCATGTTCCAGTTTTCCACTGTGAGCCACTATCGGTACAGCCGGAGTGTATTAGATTCTCTATTGGGAATGTGGTGCTAAAAATACTGGCCTGGCTGAAAGTGTACACTGATAGGAGCTTGGACTCGCCGCCCTGTGATGAGTCGCCTTCTTCGCAGGGTCACTCAGTACTCTTCTGACTGACTTGACTTCCACCACAGAGCCACTGCCCCCTTGTATTGTGTGTGTCTTGCCCATCAAACTGTTTGGTTTGACTATGTGTGTGGGGTCTTGTATGAGAGACTTCTTGTAGTTGTAAACATGCTCTTTGATGAATCTACAGTAAGTTACGTTTGCTGCAGACTCCTTTGGCAGTTAGCGTCAGTTTGATGGGAAATGTTTCATTTGGAGGTGAATGTGTTGAAATTACAGGCTTGTGGCATGCCATTCATGCTTACAATGTGGCTTTACTTCCAAGACCACAAAAGGAACTGCAGCTCTAAATGTAGTTTAAAAAGAGAAATGTACTTTTTAACATGCCAAGCTGCTTTTAATAGCTTGCAGTTTAAACCCATGTTTGGACATTTTGTGTGTACTTTAAACAAGCCTCAAAGTTGTAGGCTGAACTCTAGATAATGACTGTGGAGTGAGTATGCTGGTTAAGGTCATGGAGTGAAAAGCTTGTTGTTTGGACACTGTGTGTGTGCGCACTGGTTGTCTTGTACTGTTATGCAACAGAAGGTGTAAAATGAGCTGCTGCCATAAAGAGGTGCACAACTAGCTGTTACACCGCTTCCCCACATGGCTGACCAGTTGACCTGATGTGCCCAGCTCAATGGTGGGCTGGCTGGTAAACAAATACAGTTCTCCCACCAGGCAGCACACCTCCAGCTGCAGGCATAACTTGTGAACTGTAAAATTGGGCCTGGAATGTCTCATGTTGCACCTGCAAGGGAAAACGTCTTTATGACCGCCATTACTTGTGTTATGTCACACAAAGCATATGCTTGAGAGCTTGGCTAAGTTCCCGAAGACAGAGTTGAGGAAATCCTCATCACTGTCATCTCTCTTCTTTCGGACCCCCCCTGAGTGTTATAGTGTGTGATATACTTTGCAAGAGGTTTCAAGATCACTGTCCTGCATTTTCTTGAGTTGTAGTACAGTTGAAATTCATCTAGAACCGAAACAACATTGAATCCTCAATTAGTCTGTTGAAAGAAAACCATTCACCAAGTATTTTGATAATTAACTGTTTGAGTCATTTCTTCAAAAGAAGAAATCCTGTTGTATTAATAAGATTTTATTTTGAAAGTTAATTGCGACATAATTGACAGATAAATTGTATTTTTTTTTGCAGCCCTACATTAGTCTCTTGGGCTGTGTCAGCGTGATACAGTAGCATTTTAAAACGATTGAAACAGTAAAATTTGATCCATTTGCACAATAGCATAGTTTAGGAATTTCTCATCAAACAGGGTCATTTGTCTGGGTGAGGACTGACAAATCTGAAAATTTACTACCAGTGCAATACACAGCTGTTAGTACCACAGTTCCCCTCATAGACAAATATTTTTAATGCATTAGCTAATGTTTTTTATGGTCTTGAGTTTCAGAAGCAACTCCACAAATCAACTCAGCGTAACCAAGGATGAGCAGAGCCCTTACTCTGATGGCAGCACTCCATATTTGACAATGGCTCACTGCCAGATATCTGGTTGCTAAACAAAATGTCTGTGAAGATGGTCTGGTCTTCATCAAAGCCAGAGACAGAACTGCATATTTTTCAGCAAAATATCCCCTCTAATTACCAAGAGTGCCGTTTTTCCTTCTTGCGACCATGTCTGACTTCTTTGACCCTGTTTTTCCAGTTTACAGAGCAGACGTCTCGTCTATCGCATCAGTCACGTTAAGCAGCTGTAATCATTTCCTATTCAGAAGACAATACTGTCCACTTAACCCAGAAGACTTAAACACAATATTTTCCGGGCCTTGTTGTTACTTGGTTTTTTGTTTCATGTATAAGGGTATGGAGGTTGTAAAGAATCCTTGTCTTCCTTTTTGTGTCTTTCAGTTTGTCCAAGCAAGGACATCCGGAACAATGTGACCAACCTGCAGACACTTGAGAACTGCACTGTGATTGAAGGCCACCTGAAGATCTTACTAATGTTCAGGACCAAGCCCGAGGATTTCCGAGGCCTCAGTTTCCCCAAACTGATAGTGGTCACCGACTACCTGTTGCTCTTCAGAGTTTATGGCCTGGAGAGCCTCAGCGACCTCTTCCCCAACCTGACTGTGATCAGAGGCAACAATCTGTTCTTCAACTATGCTCTAGTGATATTCGAGATGCTCCAGCTGCGAGAGATCGGCCTCCATAGCTTGATGAACATCACTCGAGGAGCGGTGAGAATTGAGAAGAACCCAGATCTCTGTTATCTCTCCACTCTGGACTGGTCCAAAATCCTGGACTCAGTGGAGGACAACTACATCATGGCTAACAAGAATGACAGAGAGTGTGGAGACGTTTGCCCAGGGGCGGCCGTCGGAAAGACCACCTGCCAGACAACCACCATCAATGGACACTTCAGCGAGCGCTGCTGGACTCAAAACCACTGTCAAAGAAGTAAGCAGTCTTTTGTTATAACTTCCCAACTTTTGTGTAGTTTATTTGATCTCTGTGATCCTTTATGAAAGAATTTGGGCTTTGACTTTGAGTTTTTAGGATTTTGCGACCTTTTAACTCCACAAACAACCAATATAACACACTGAAGAGCAGGGAAAACCCAAAAAGAATATTATGGCTTCTTTTCTTTTAGCTCTAGTTTTGTCCATTATATGTCAGTTTGATCTTACATAATGCTGTCATCCAGCTGGAAATTCATTTTTTCTACTATAACATTATATGATTTTTGCACTGAAAAAAAAACCAAAAACACTAACACCCACCAAAATCTGTCTTTTTCTGTAGTGGGATGGGTTACAGCCCCAGCTGGCATTGATGTTAACATGAAAACCAAACAGACGGGCTAATTTTTGCCTCTTTTCTTAGGCAGTGCTAAGACGACGTAGCTATATCAAAAAAGTAGCTATGATGGAGCCATCAAAACTTGATGCCTCCTGTCCATATCCTTAGTCGCTCTTGTCATCCACACCGCAAATACAGTCAATCTTCGTTCAAGCTGCGCTCAAGCATTGTTCAGTCTGTGTATATTTTGAAAGAGAGACTGCAGTAAAAGATAAAAAGCAACAGCTGTTAAAATCCTTCGTGCTGCTGTCTAATATTCTCTGTTTTTATGGGCAATCCTGACACCCAACCGAGAAAAAAAGAAAGAAAAATAGGGCAAACTCACCTACTGGCAGTGGAAAAATTGTCAATCACCTATTTTTGTGTGTTTACCCGTGTTTAAAATCTTGCATATATGTGCTAATTTTGGTGTAAAAATAGTATTATTGTGATAAAAATGTTTGCCAAAGACCAGTAGCAGCCCCTTGTGTAGTTATTCACAGCTTCTTTCCATCAGCACATCATTATTTCCACCCGCCTTTGCTGTTGCTTCATATCCAGCCAGTCTAACATTTACAGAATTCAGCTTTCCATTTGGTCCAAAACAAAGCAGCGGGGTCAGTGTTTAAAACAATAATAGTTCTTTGTTCATGTCAGAATGAATAATGAATCGCAGCCTAAAAGTTGTTTCTCCAAAACTTAGTTGTTTCCCTTTTCAGTGTGGAAATTGCTCAGGTTTAGTTAAGTAGGCCAAGTTCTGAGTCAAGGCAGCATGAACTCCACTCTGTGATGCAACACCTCACCAGTTAGTCTTTCAATGTTTACTCTCAATAGATTGTATTGTTGTCATTGTGTGTAAGAGGTAAAGTAGATATTAGACATCATGACACATTTCTTATTATGCCTTTTAAGTCCAACTCCTGTGACATGGGCTGTTCCCTCTGTGACAAGCCCACCGATTTAACACTGCCAAAGAGTTCAAGTTCAAATGCTGAAGAATTTTGCACATGGGTGCTGTCTGAACACCTTGGCTCGCACCGTTACGCAACACTGCATGTATTGGTCGAACAGCTCTTTTGAATGAGGTTATCTGCACTTGCCTGCTTTTTTTAGGCCCTCATCACTGTTTGTTTGGGGCGGCTGCAGTTTCTTCCGAGCTGAGCGATTTATTTGTTATGCTTTTCACTTTGTTTGCCACTGAAGAGTGTTTTTAAAAGTCTTCCACTAATGACTTTGAGCTTGAGGTGGTTGCTCATAGTCATCACAAAGACATTTGCTGCACAGGCCCAGAAGGTCTTTGTCAAATTGCGGTACTGTGGTGGAAGTCCAAGCCAAAGTGTTATATAAAAAGTGTCACAACAGAGATGTTTTCCTAATTACATACAGTGATGATGAATCAAGACCAGGCGATGAGAAACAAACTCTAATCTCCAGTCATGGGTCTGCATTCAGCAGGGGCAGGGCCTGCGGTCTTGTGGTCTGGGCCTTGTGGTTTTTGTCTACTTTCACTAAAACATGAAAAGATCCGTAAGCACTAGCTAGAATCACAGGACAGAGTGCGAGGCATCAATGTCCTCTTCAGCTAAACACTGTTTTTACTTTTATAAACCTACTGTAGTTTTCTTGTGCAAGCTACTTTTCCCTAACTTGTTGCATTCTTTACTTCTATCCTCTTCTGGTCTCCTGGTCTCAGGTCTCTGCTAATGTTTCTGCATAGTAATGTGCATGTATAAACAAACAGATGACGTATCTGACATCACAAAGAGGTAATTTAGAGATGAAAGTGAAATGACCTTTGAAGCTTTTTCATGCATAAAATATCTCACTCAAATAGAGAGCTGATTGTGTTCCAAAAGGCATTTTAGGTATTTAAATTTAAAAATAAAACAACTGAAAAATTGTGATTTTGCTGTCTTCAGAAACTTTTCTAATGGGAGTATAGGCAGTGGTTAATTGCTGTAAGTGCCAGAGATGACTGCGTGTCACACACTTTCTGTAGTCTGTACACCAACAGAAAACAAAGCTACAGTACCACGAGGCTTGGCTTAGCTCCCATGTTTGGAGTCTCAACCCATTACCCTTCTCTGCCTCTATAACAGGGGTCATTTGAGCTGCTCCCAGAGCAGCCACTGCTAATTTTCCCCTTCCTTTTTAAACCAAAGAAAGTGTGTCCGTTCAGCAAAGTGGCAAAGCAAGGTTGCACTAGAGACTCATTACCACAGCTGATTAGATTTGGCTTCAGATGCACACAAACACACACCATGTAACAGCTGTAATAGCAGAAAGTAAGACACCTTTCTGTAAAGCATCTTTCTTATTTTTGAAATGAACTTTTTGAAATCTTGTTCAAATTTTGGACAAATGATATTTAATATGTAAGAAAGTTTTACTGAAGACAAACACACCAACATTTCAGAAATTCATGCAAGAACAAAAAAATCCTGACTTAAAACATTAGAATCATTGTGCATTTTTCAAGGTTGTTTGTTTTGCACCTTACAAATAATTGCTATTTTTTATCATAATGGACATTGTAGTATTTAGTTTCATGATTTTACCACTTAAACCTCCAATCAGCACTGTACAATAGTCAGCTGGTGAGGATTAATATGAATTTGGGCAGCATCTCTGGACTGAAGCGTCACCTACATCACTGTGTAGTAAATATACAGAGTGATTGATTAGACAATCACCAGCCAAATTGAATTAGACAAATCTTAACATATCATCGTTTTTACTCACTGGATAACAGTTGAAACAACTGCCTCTCTAAATAAATATGAAGTCTTTGCTGTGTAATGAAAGTCAAGCTCTAACTTCACTTTCTGTGTTTTTGTTAGTTACAAGAGAGCATTGCAAGAGTAAGTGTCTCTGAGGGTCTTTGCAGACAATCACATGCAGCCCGAGATTTTTCACTGAATGGACTGCATTCATTAACAGTGCACACCAGAATGCACATGTGAGCAGCTCTGCACAACAACTAATGTAGCATACACTACATACCATAAACCAATGAGCTACATTGTCAGTCCTGTTATTTATGTCTGTATTGTTTTTCCTGCTATTCAAAAAAATATTAGATTATATTGAGAAAAACATGTGACTAGTAATAATAATAAAAAAAAAACTGTTTCTAGTTTTTAACATCTGAAGCTTTTTATATACATAGACTAACTAAATCTGCTGAAGAACAAAGGCATTTCTTGGTTTCATTTTGAAAATTATACCAATATAATAGCTGGTGTAAAGAGCAATATTACTGTTAATTAAGTCTATTTACTTGTAATGAATTTCAATTTCTTTGCTGGCCCTCATTCAAAGATAATGGGCATTTGATTAGGTTTTGTTAATAGCTGTTATGTGGCAGAGCTTTTTGGGCTGTTAGGACATCAGCGTAGCCTGGGACCTGAAAAAGGCTGACAGCTGAAAATATTGGCTGTGACTCAATAAGAAATTAAGGTTTTTTTCAGATTTTCCATCCACAGTTCTTTAAATTTTGCATGTTTCTTTTTTCCATTTTTTTGGGGGCAATTCATGTCTTTATTAGACACTTAGAGAGCTGACAGGAAATGAAATGAGGAATGACATAGAGCAATGAGGTCTGGCCAGACTCCAACTGAGACTGCATTGAAAACCCACAGCCTGCAAGGGTTCCCCTAATCTTAAATATCCAGTGATCCTTCTTTTATTGAAATTTGGGGAAAATGCCAGTGGAAGAAGCTTTCCTTCTTTCTTTAAGATTTATTTAATCAGCAAGGGTTTTGATTTACCGTGGTTGTGCACGTGTGGGAGAGTATATCAAATCAACTTTATGGCTCTTTCAAGGAGGGTAGTGACCGCTGTGTTATTACAAATGAGAAGCTTGTGCATTTCCAGGATGCTGCAAAAAGGTGCATTGTCATGTTGGAGAACCCATTTACCATTACACCACAGTAAAGTTTGTTTGATTTTTCAGTGTTTACAGTCTGACTTTGGGTGATAAATTCACTGTGTAAAATCATGTGAATGTCAAAGAAAACCACTAGCAGGCTCCTGCATGTGCCTCAGACCTAATTTGCCATCTTTGGCCTTGGAGACTGTGAGCTCTTCTACTGCAGAAGCTGCTGTTTCGCCTCTGTGTTATAGCTGCACACAAAACTCTCATTACTGGTGGTGATTCTCGCATGATGATGGAGAGTCTTACAGCTTTTTGATTGCACCTCTAGTTAATTTTTATTGGTGTATCATTTCATCCATGGTATAAATAATTCAGAATAATTATTAGGTATTAAATAGTAGATTTTCACGCCGTAATTAAATGCACTTTGCAATTATGGAGTGTTTTCTAGTTCAACAAAAGTGTTATTTTCATTAAATATGGTCTTTTAATGTCTTAATTGTTATCAAATGTGGCTTATGTTTGTTCTCTCTGTGCAGCAGTTTCTGTTGCAGGCCTTAAACCAAGCCCACAGAGACATGTATATAGAGGAGCATGTGTTTCCCTGGTGGCTAGTATTTTACACACATTATTAGGAGTGATCTTAATTATCTACCCTCTGTCGGAGATGAGACACCCGGGGGTATTGTCCTCCTCCTCAGCCGCCACAGCAGTTTTTTTGCCAGTGTTTGGGTATGTAAGATCTGTTACATATTATTGTTTAGTCTTGCTGCTAGGAAACAGAAGTAACACTGTGGTGTAATCTTGGATATGAGCACATCTGTCATTCACCCAGGCTGTATCAGAAGGAAGAGCGAGGTCATTGGTGACCACAGGGGTTAGGAGGTGTGAGTGTGTTTGCGGGATGGTTCCCACCTCACCATTGATCCTCGGCTCTCCTCTCTGATGACTTTGTCGCAACTCCCACACGCAATGTTGAGCTCTGGCGCCACGATCCTCTTCCACTCTGAACAATGGTGGTCGTAGAAGTTCGCGGAGTGTTCTTCCCAATTGTTTCCTGTCTTTGTTGTTCTGCTTCCTCTCTGAGGTTATGAATGGAGACGGGGGCTCGAGGCACCGCCTCAGTAGAGGCGGACACTTTTATGACACCAAAATACTGACGGGTGACCTGTAGAGGTCAGCAAGGCAGGAAAGAGGACAAACTTAGCTGCTAGTAAAGCTGTCTGTGGGGAAATAGGAGGATATTGTTACCAAGCTTTATTATTTTGAAATGGAAGCGATCCCTGGCATGACAAAACTTGAAGGAACCATTGCTTTTTATATTGTCTTGACTTGTGTTCATTACTGGCACTGAAAACTCTGACTGTATGTCACTTTATACCTACCAGTGGTGTGAGGACACTGCTCTTTAATGTCGCTCTGACATGTTGAGGGCTGGTGTGAGCCAATTTCAACAGCCGGGTGGAGCTTCTGCATTCATTGCCTCCAGCACTGCCTTAAAAACATGAACTGTGTTTGTAAGCCAAGCCAGCCTTGTCCTCCTCCCTTCACATGAATCATTCCTTCTGTTTCTATTTTTGTCATGTCCCCTATTCAATTTGTATCCTCTATATAATATCAAACCTTGAAGCTTAAATCAGTACCTTTCTGCACATGGCTGCCCCCCACTGCAACAAAAAGTAAATGAAAGTCAGTTCGAACTAAAACAAACCCGCCTGAAGATCAAGACTTGATCTTGTTTAAGACGTTTAAACCTTGCTGACCATAAATGGTAATGAAATGAATGAAAATTTACGAACTCACTTTACCTTTCTCTACAGGGTGCATATTGTATTTGCCGTCATAACCCTTCAATACGGATGGCTGTGATTTTATTACAGGCCTGCAACCTCTGTTCCTAATCTCATAGCGTTAGACCAAACGTCATCCAAATACAATGTGTGTTGTACATGCACATATGGCCAGGAGTTTACAAGGTAAAAGCCATGGTATTTTTCTTGTTTGTGGACTACCTGTCCAAAAGAAATATTACAATCTTGGCATCATTGTGAATTCCCCCTCTTTCTTTGCTTGTTTCTACTGTGCAAAAATGTCTAAACCAATACAACTTGTCTGTGAGCTATTTGTCTTTCATTAGTTAAGTACTTTTTTGCTTGCATCAGGAAGATGTTTCTTCCTTTTTGTGTTTATAGAGCAGAAAACTAGTGAAGTAAGTAAGCAAAACAAAGTAAAAAATGTGGCACTTTTCAGATTCAAGGGGAAAAAAAGCTGAACTTTTTCAAAAAATAAAATGATTGAAAACATCTGAGGAAAGACAAGCAAACATTGTTACAGAATAAGAACAAATCGTGGCAAAAAAGCGATGATAAAATGGTGTGGAAATTTAAAACACTCAGCAGAGCTGTACTAAAGCCAAAAAAATAAATAAGTAAAGCTGCTGTGCTGAAGCTGCAGTTTGTTTGACTTGGCCATTGCAAAACTTGAAATCTTCCCCAGCTAAGTGTATTACCCTTCTACTTGTGTGATTCACTAGAGTACAATGCATGAAACCACAAACTGCAGAAAGTGCTTCACTTGATCTTTTGCAAGGGACCTTTTTTAAGCCAATACGTAAACTTACTATGCAGTTTAAATTTTGGTTTGTTCGACTTGATTTATTTCGCAGTACTTTGGCTTGTAATCAGCTGTGAAACTAAAAAAAAGGGAATCCCACAAAATCAGACGGATGTGTACAAGACATAAAAATCTAACCCCCTTTTTTCCCAGCGTCTACAGTCCACTCTTTTCACGGTTCAGTGTGCAGTGTGCTATTCTACTAGCCCAAATCCAGAATGCTCTCAAAATCCCTTACACACACACACACACACACACACACATACACACACACACACACACTCTCATACAAGCACACACACCGTGAGTCTTTTCCTTTGAGCTGACTTAACTGCTCTGGCACTCAGTCTTGTGGAGCTGCACCCAGCGAACCCTCGCCGTTCAGCTACTGGAGCCATTCCCATGGAATCCCAGACATTTCAGGCATTTGTTAAAGCTGGGCTGACAAGCGTTTCTTCAGCGCTGTACGCGCTCACACTCACCACAGCCATTCGATTTACAACCGCTCACTGCTGTTTTACTGCGGCTTTAATCAGACCCGCAGGAAAATGTTGCTTTTTATCTACTCTTAAGTTACATGCACCCATGTTCCAGATGCTTTATTTGTTTGTTCTGTTGTTTTTCTAATTAATAAGGTTTGTATGAGTTGAGAAAATCATTTTCATGTTGTCATGGCAATTTGTTGCATCTGCACCATATAGTTTTTCTTTTATGTGTATTGTGGCCAAATATCACTGTTTTCTGATATCATTACACCTTAGTCTGCCACAAGGCCTTTATATTTTGTTTTCTGTGGACTCAAGGCTATATTAAAATGGACTCAAGGCTAAATAAATGAAAAAGTTGAAAACATTATGTTATGGTGCCCTTGAAAAGGTTTTTTTTAAAGGGGTTGATTAAAGGTCTCGGATTGAATTGATTTTGGCATCTTGGTGCATCAAAATATTAAACTTTTACACTTAAGTCCAAGAAAAGCAAAATGGCAATATTGATCAACTAGAAATGACAACATAATTTTATATACAACACAAAATGAGCAATACTTTTACATGTATATACTTGTGTTGTATGTATATATTTACAGTAGAAGACATGTCGTGCATCTTTCAATTCAGTCACTGTGTCCAAATAATAGTCAAAAACCCCAAATATATTCAGTTTAAATGATATAAAAAAGATTAATTTCTTATTTAACAAGCTCTAATTAGAGGCTTGAAAAATGACTCAAATTAATCGACTACTGAAATAGTTGCCGACAGGTGACTGTAATGATCGAATGTAGAAATACATCACAAGCAATTTCCTTCTTGTCTAGCTTAATATTTTAAATCAATCCTTTTTTTATTTCACAGAGTAAAACACTTTCCTTTTTTTTTTAACTTTACTGCCGGAAGCATAAAATATAAGCACTCAAATAAAACAAGCGTCATAAATAGAGAACATCTTCAACTGCTTTCCTGACCTTCCTGATAAATAAATTAGACAGCAGTGGAAAAACAATGTGTCGCTAAACCTTCAGCTAGACTAAAGAAATACAATGACTCTGATGACGACTTTCTTCCTGCTTACATTTATTTCTACCTTGTGCTGCTGCACTCAGGAAATCAATTGCACATTTAAATGATTTTTTTTTTAAAAGACAAAGGATTGTATGATGTTGCATTAATGACATAAATGTGAAATAAATGATTTTGACGTCGTAGTTAAAGTCAAGTCTAGAGGTAGTCATTATTTTAGCCTGACACTAAGCCCTGGAAGGAAATGAAGATTCAAGGCTGTGGTGTGCGTCATTTGCCTGTCAAGCAGGCAGTGTAATTGCCCATCAATGAGTGCACAGTGTTTATCATTTCTATTCCAGTCACGGACAAACTGGATATCCTGCCTTCAGATGACTACGGCGGCAGGGCGACATTAAAAACAAAAAGTGTTTTTCCATGTTGTTTGTGTGTTTTTGTTCTATTAACGGAGGCCAGGGCCGGTTAATGAAATTGTTTACGGTTCCTGTTGCTACCAGAGTCGTCTGAAACGAGCCCTGCTGCTTCTGAGTCAGACCAGCTGACAAGTGGTTACTGAGAAAAATATTAGACAAATAAACCAAGGTCCTTAACCACTGCTTTTTATAAAGTCACGTTCAGGAAGCAATGTAAGCTTTTTCTCGGTCATCGTTAGTTTTGCTTTTAATTCAAATTAAGATTTGCGGGAGGTTGTTTCTTAGTCTTAGGCTTTCTCATCTGTGTTTTGATACATGATTGATTATTTAGATGTAAAATTGACAATTATTAGCCGGCCTGACTGATATTTATTTTTAGGTTTGTAATCTTTTTTTAATTTACAAAAACATAAAGAGAGAAGTGACACAACTAAGACAAAGACCTGTTATTAGTCTCAGCTCCTGGTCATCTTTCTTTGTTACTATGACAAGCAGGTTTTTTACGTTACAAATTGACCAAACAGTTATGTTTTTAAACTATAGATGAGTTAGTGTGTGAAATAACATAATAAATGGCCATTATGGTTTCCTTAAGGCCCAAGGGGATTTTTTTGTAACTGTTTGTTTTTTTCGACTGACAACCTTAAACCCAAAGATTTTCAGTTCACAATTACACAGCTTTACACAGTAAATTCTTTTTTGTTATCAATAAATCTGCCATTTACTTTTTAATTAATTGTTTTTCTATACAATGTCAGAACAGTAATGCCCCCCATAGTTTCTCACTGCTAAAGTATAATATTTAATGTCTCACACTCTTAGTGAGACAGTCCAAAAGCTGGAGATGATCAGTTTCCTTTTTCATGATTTAAAGAAGAGCAGCAAATAATCATATTTGATAAACTGGAGCAAACCAGATATTTAAAAATTTTTTTGGAAACTGACTCAAATAATAAAGCCGTTGTTAAAATAGCTGCCTATTAATTTTCTGCTGATGGACTTTAAGATTTATTAAACCAATGTCTCATCTCAATGATTATCTAAAAAAAGGGAAAAGGGCTAACTTTAATATTTGAAAAGCTTGAATCTGTATTTTTGGTGTTTGATAAAGCACTTAATTGAGTTATAAATCAAAATTGGCAGGTTTCTTATCAACCAACCAATGGACGAATTGTTTCAGCACCACCTTGTATCTTTAATTTTTCAACACTTAATAAATGCTTTTCCTTTATGTCTGCAGGCTCTCTAAACAACCACACAGCTTTTCTCTCTCATCTGCACAGTTTGGTTAATCTACTGATAAATATTTGATGAAACGTAATTATCCTCAACTCTTAAAAAGCTTGAACTCAGAAATGTGAGACGGTAATTTTGATTGTCCTCAGTCAGCATTGCCTGGGGCTGTTCAAGTCGGTATTAAGTAATATATTAAATGTCTAATTAAATGTCATTAGGCATTGCCAGTGGTTTGCTTTCACATATAATTTAACACTGCAGTATTTACCCAATGTTCCTGTCTACACAGTACTCTTTACAAAGTCAACATCTCGACTCAAATGTCGTGCACTCGATGAATTGATTCATTGTTGATTTTATGTCCTGCCGTCCCTCCGTCTTCATTCGCCGCCATCTCATTCTTATTAAAGGTACAGAGAGAGCTGCAGTAGGCAGAGACATGTTTGGAAATAGAAGTGTGGACTTTATAGCATCTGTTTCTCACTAGCAGAAAGGAAATCAAGCGGTTCTGTATTAATGACAGACGTTAGTGTTTATCAGGGCAGAGACACCAGCCATCACCGCCTGAGGCGAGTTTAAATCATAGCTTTAATGTACCAAGGGCATGGCCAGGGATTTTGCCTCAGTTAAAGCTAGAAATGTTAAAAGATGCTGTAGACTTATCTCATTTATTATACAGTATTCAAATTGGACAAAGAAAGGAAGAAGGGCTCAGATGTCTGGCTCATATTAGCATCTTTTGCTTTTTAAAACATGTTATCTTCTTTTAATCTGTGCTCTTCTAGCACCATAGAGTTATAATGTTGTGTTTTCGATTGTAGTTTTTCTGATCTGCCTGGCCACTAAATGTAGTTAAACTTGGAGGTAGTAGATCTAAAAGTACTCAACAAACTGCTCTGAAGACCACCTGTCATATTAAATGACAAAAAACAACATCATACACTTCAATTGTTCAAAAATAAATGCTTGATTGTGTATCTGGGAGCTTGTGAGCTCAAGCAGGGGTGTAGCCATCATTTTAGAAGTGGGGGGGGCAAATTGTTCAGCGGTCTACTGAGTGATTTATCATCCTCTCGCATTCAATTGCACCTCTCCTTAGCTGTACCGTACAGTTCATTACGAAAACGTGTGTACCGTTACACCCCTAGTTATAACAGAGACATTTTATAAGGACTTAAGTTATAATTTCTCCTCACCTGCTGTGAAGACCCCCAATATTCATCCCTGCTGCTGGCCTCTGGCCCACTTTTTCCTCCCTCACACTGCTCTTTCTATTGTACAAAGATTAAAAAATATGTGCAAAACAATAGTGAGCACATGTTCTGTGCAGAAATGAAGGAGGAGTGGGTTTATAACTAGCTAGCTTAGCTAACTAAACTGACCTATTTGTCATCTTTTAGCCAAAGTCCTAGGCAATAATATACAATATAGTATGTCTTTGTTTTAACTTAACATTATCCACATGGAACAGCATTACTCAGCTTACACGGTTTGTTTGGAGAAAACTGTCTAGAGTTTTTTGCCTCCTCATTGGTTTGCTGAACCTCTGTCTGATGACACACTGCATCTTGTTTGTTTGCCGCCTATTAGCTCGATCTACTCATGATGAGTTTAAAGGTGGCTCGGAAGAATGCGTTTCAACATGTTAAAAATGAATTAAGTGGTTGTAATGGCTGTAAAAAGTGCGGGGGGGCGGAGGGCACAGATACGGAAAACGCGGGGGACATGTCCCCCGTGTACCCCGCGTCTGCTACGCCCATGGTCCTTGATATTCCAGATAAAACAGAAAAAAAGTCGGTTGTGGCACTTAATTGATTCAGCTACAAGCAGCGCGCTGGTGGTAAGTGTCATTTTAAATTATGAAAACGATGTTAAGTAGTTTAATATAGCAACAAATCGAGAATTAGACTAAGTATTTATAGTTCTTACGCAGAATTCCTTATATTTCTGTCTCATTTGATTTATTCTAGTTTGCTCTAAAACTTGAAGTTGGTGAAGCTTTTAAAACATCATTGTATCTCTGCTCAGTATTTTTTATTTGACTGGTTAAATGTTGATATCATTGCAGCACATTCCTCTTCTCAGCCTGCAGGGGGAACCCGAGGCCTCTCAATATGAAACATACGGCCGTGTCTGGTGCGAGTTGCTGCAGGTTCCGACGGCTGCCGTGGTGCGAGGGCCCTACCAACGCTGCTGGCAGTTTTAATTTAACATTACGTTTAATTTAACATTACGTTTATCTAG
>JAQMCX010000009.1:6934987-7039515 GCA_029814765.1 Acanthurus leucopareius | reverse complement strand
TAGTATAAGTGTTAAGACTGTGTGTGGAGGCTTTAATTTATTTTATTTTTTATTTTATCCCGCCTGTTAATTTGTTGCTATTGTTTCTTTTTTTTTTTTTTTTTTTTTTTTTTGCGTACCTCCCATTGCTGCTGCTGTCTGACTGGCTGGGAACGAAGGCAGAGGAACACAAAGGGTTAAACTGTGTGCTTGTCTTCCTTGGAGATGGGAGAGGCCATTTGAATGGCTAGCTCCTACAGCTAGCCAACACATTGGCTAATGCTGAGGGTGGATCTGCTGCTGGGTCTGTGCTCCGACATGGAGCCTCGCTGGAGGATCAGGAGTCAGTGTGAGCAGACAGCAAAGCTTTTGTGTATGTGTGTGCGTGCCTGAGTGTGCGTACAGTTCACGCATTGGAGGAAAAGTTAAAGGGCAGCATTTAAAATAAACTTTGGAAACAGGCGAAAAACATCAGATCAGGTGCATATTTGTGTTTTTTGGGTGCAGAATCATCATCTACAGTAGCAGAATATATTAGAAAGGAGACTGACGTAGATAAAAGGTGGTTATGTCATTTGTTTTTCTGTCAGCGTGCCCCCTTTAGCTTCCCCCTCACACTGCCATTCTCATATTGCTGCCGCCCGCCCCAAACACATGCTCTTCATGCGCTTGAAAAGCGTACCTCTGTGAATGTAAGAGGACAGGGGGTCCTTGTTGTTTTGTTCGTTAAAGGGCTGACCTCATGACACTAATGAAGCCAAGCAGTTTTGGGACGCATGCTCACTGAGTCATGGTCAATAATAGAAAATTGACAAAGAAAACAATTACAAAGGATAACAGATTCCTGGGATGAATTTTGTCCTGTAGTTTTAGCTGCAGCACCTAAATTTCCCTTTCCTGTCTTGCTTTATGTGGCTGAATATTAGTTTAGACTTGTAAATGACACACATACCCAGAACTTGAGAGTCTGACCTGTGACCAGTCCCTAACCTCAGGGACTCATTATCTCCCCTGCTGTTGAACGGTCTTAATCTGGCTCTCATGGATGAAAAGCTAATCTCAGCAGGCGGGTCACTCAGCTGTATTTACCTTTGAGAAGCCTTCATCCATCCTTGCTCACTTGTCCTCATTCCTATGCTGAGACAAGAACATGCACACAAACTCTGGAACATTAACTCAAACACACACCTGTCAGTCCTAAGAGTCTAACGTTTAATGTTATGTAATGGGCTGATTTACAGACACACACAGTTGCAGACGTATGCATAAACAGCCAACCTACAGACTTGTGTGTCTGTCCTTAAGCAGTTTTTTTTTCATGCCCCAGACACATGACAGAACGTGAGTGTGTTTGTGTCTTTCTTTCTGTGTTTATTTCCACTGCTTGCTCATAAAGAGCTTGTGTAGGTCATCTTAATAGATAGGGGCCTGGTCTTAAGTTTAGTCGAGCTACTTTAGATGATTTTGTGCCAGATTTTAATATGGCCTTTGCTTGCAGTTAAGGACTGAGAAACACATGCATGGCCTTAAATCGCCTGGCTTCAGCTGGGATCGTTTTCCTTAATCAGTTTATATCTTAATTATGTTTCAATAATCGATTCTATTTTTGGTATAAATGTAAGAAAATTGTGAAATATGTCCATTTAGTTCCATGTCTCTATTTTGGATGAATCAGATCATTTTTTTAATATAAATGTCAAAAAATGGTGAAAAAAGAATTCTGATATGTGTCAGCCCTTAACACAAAACAAAAGAGCATTCAGGACGTCAACTTTATGAGGATCGGAGGCCAGAGATCCATCAGTTTATTTTACATTTTTTCTCTTTGCCAAAACTTGCTATGTTCAGTCTACAATTTGAAACGCTTATTAAATGAGCTGTTTTGTTTTACAAAAACAAAAAAGAAACTGAGCAAAGGCATCTTGCACGTGTCTTGCTTGCAAAATGCAGTGTGCTTCGAATGCCAGTTTTTTCTCCCCTCTGCCTCACTTTCACCAAGCCTTCTGGATAAGTGTCTGCCTTTTGTCAACTAGTGTTGGATCCCCGCTGTTTGTATTCAGTATGCTTGTTGGCCAAATGGCAGATGGTCCTCTGGGCTGTTTGCAAGTGCAGTGAGGAGGGATTTTTCTCCTGCTGACCTGACCATATGAGATTTCTGTGGCGTTAGAAGAATAAAGACATACTGTCGTCGGAGACTCATTAAAATCACCTGTGTCACTTAGTTAACAAAATACTATGTGGTGTTTGAATGAGGATACGCTTCTCTTTCCTTCATCTCTTCCTGCAGCTCAAATTCAGTCCTTAAAGATCCTGCTACTTTTAGTCTGCTCTTTGTGAGTTCATTCTCTTAAAAAGCCATCTTCCTTCACCGAAGGGGAAAATGTTTGTGCAATTCCCTAAAATATGAGATTCAAATGTACCCCAGGGAAGCTGGACTAGTTACATCACAAATTCCAAAGACAATCAAAGGTAAAAACACCTGAAACCAGAGAGGAGATGTCAGGACAGAGAGGGAGAGTTTGTATAAGCATATTGAAAGAGGCTAGCATGGTAGAGTGTGCATATTTTTGATGTGCCAAAAAAACCCTGTATCAATCAAAAATAACTAACATTGCAGCAGATATTTTTATATGTTTCAAATCCGCAAGCCAGCGCTGTGTCAGCCCCTGCCAGTAACAATCTAACAAGCTTACACTTACGATTCTGATACATCTGCTGTCTGGGTTTTGTGTCCAACAGACTCATCTGATACAGTGTTGGGTGGAACACGGGTCTGTGATTGATAGATCCAGAATTTCTCAATCAGGAAGAAAGTAGATGTGCTTTCAGCCCTGTCTCTTTATTTTGACTCGTTCATTGGAAAAACATGTTATTCAGAATATCAATCATAGCTGATTATTTTTACATACTTTAACATGTCTGGAGGGAAACATTGATATTTGCACATTTTAAAGGGACAAAGTAATCTGTTCTTTAACTAGTCTCACCTTTGCTTCACTAACTTGACTTTGTTGTTCCTCTCTCACCTGCAGTGTGCCCTGTTCAGTGTAAACATCGAGCCTGCACTAAGGACGACCAGTGCTGCCACGACCAGTGCCTGGGCGGCTGCCTGAAGCCCAACTCGGCCAGTCACTGCGTGGCCTGCCGTGGCCTGCAGTATGAGGGCAACTGTGTGGAGCGCTGCCCCGAAAACCACTTCACTTACAAGGGCTGGCGCTGCGTATCCTTCGCTTTCTGCCAGGATCTCCACAACAGATGCAAGCGAGAAAAGGAGCGTAACAAGAGCCCCGACTGCCACGAGTACGTCATCCACAACGGTGCCTGCATCCCTGAGTGTCCCTCCGGCTACACGACCGTCAACTCCTCTTCGTAAGTGGACACTCATGCCGGTCTGATGGGATCTTAATGGTCTGAAGGAACAACGTGTGATCAGTGAAACTGGCTTGATATTCTGAATGCACGCATGCATACTAGCACACGCAAATTGATACGTCAAGATAAAATCCTGGGCCTTTACAGAGGAGATGTCTTAATCTTCCTTTATGTGTATAATTTTCACAAAAAAAAACAACTTTAAATACATCACCTTACACTATTATTTTTTAAAAAAGTATTATCTTGGGCACCAAATAGCTCAGTTGGTATAGCAGGTGTCTCATGTAAAGAGGCTATGAGTCCTCACTGCAGCGGTTCCAGGTTTGATTCTATCTGACCTTTTGCTGCGTGTCATTCCCCTTTTCTGCCCCCATTTCCTGTCTCAGCTCCAGCTGTTCTATTATAAAAATAAAGGCAAAAAGCCCAATAAATAAAAAAAGAAAAAAAAGATATGATGCAATAGTAATTTGATCAGTGTATTTGACCCATATCCTGTTTAAACTGGGTAAAAGTTCATCGTTTCAGGATTGTGATCAGTAACAGAAATGGTAGAATGAATAAACAGAAATGAAAGGGTAAGACAGGAGGATTTGTTGTTTCTCTCCACACAAAAGTTCTCATTCACCATTCAAATTAAAATAAATGATACAACACCTGCCATCTCTAACAATAACAACAAATTTCAATTTAAAAGAAAGAAAAATTAAAATGTGATGTCAACTGAAAAATAATCCTGTCAGTGCAATATACTGAGATCTTGCATAGATTCCTGCCTCAGTTTAGCTCCTGTTACTGTGTTTTTAGCACAGAAAGAACAGGAACTGAAGGTCCTCCCGCTGAGTGCAGACAGCACTCTGTATTTGTGCACACGCTCCCTATTTGTGAGTGTGTGTGTGTGTGTGTGTGAGACTGCACACAGCTAGGTCAAAGTAGTGCAGCGCAGTAGGAAGGTTGGCACATCTATGCATCTGTTTCTGAGTCAGTATCTGTACATTTTTTGGTGGCGCTGCACAAAATTAGTGGTTGTTTACCAACTGCTAGTGTCTGCATTGTGGTGTGGGAGATTTAGGTAAATGCAGACAGGAAATCATGAAGTGTTTTCTGTTTTTTTTCCTTTTTCTTCTACATTTGTAAATCACAGTGTGATGAGTATGCATCTTTGTTGCCACATCTGGACAGACTCCTTTCTCTTGAGAAGGGTCTTGTACTTGTGCTGACCTGCCTGTGACCTTTATTGCCTCCATCTTTGACACTTTCATTGACCGTGACAGAGCTGTTGATTAGTGTGGGTGTGCCTGCAAGCACTGACACTCCAGACAGCTCTAATCATCCTGGCAAAGGTTTAAAACCCAGCTGGAACTTTTAAGACTTGTTGTCTTTTGTTACAACATGACTGCCTAGTTGACCCGGTAGCAGTTAAACACCAGGGGAGTGAGTATTCGGGACACAGTGTGTCAGTACCTCTGGGTGCTTGGCCTTGATTCCCCTGGCTGGCTGCAAAGAGAAGAGGGTGTGATTGGCAAGCGACTGCTGCAGCACAGTCCAGGCAGTCGGTCCCTGACAACAGCGATGACAAGGAAAAGTGGTTGTGCCGCTGCTGCAGTGTTTGTGTTGTCATGTTTATTTAACCTTTATCCACAAAAGATTTGCCAAGCACTTAATTTCAATTAGAACAACAAGTGGCTTTATTCATGGAGTTGCATATTGCACATTTACACGTGAGAGGTCTGTAATCGACATCCACAAGCAGGTCCAGCTCATTTTGAGCAGGTGAGGCTGAAGGGTCTTGCTCAACTTCATCCTAACCACTGCTGAGAAAGAAACTAGTTTTTCTGATTTTACCAGTTGGTTCACAGTTAAGAATCAGAAAAGGAAGACACGTGATCAAGATACGATCGGTTTGCTCTGCAGTTTCATCCTGTCCTCAGTGAAATAGACAAAAAAATATTTACTTAGTTTTACTTTTTGGGAGTGATGAAACTTGGTAGTAATGCCAAATAAATAAAATTAGACCCTATGGATTAAACTAAATAGAACAAAACAGGGAATACAAAACAATAATTAGTAAGGTGAACAGTAAACATATGCATTAAATTCTCGGCCACAAAATAAAAAATAATTATTACAGGTTTTAATAGGAGTAGTATGAAGTGTGCACTTAGATGGCACTGCATCTGATAATAAAGTAAATAATTTTTTGAAAAAATAATTGTATCACATTTACATTTATTCAGTAGAGAGCCAATGAGTGTCTAGCTGGACTATAGCTGCATGTTGTTATATGATAAACTTATAAAATATAATTTTTATATTCTCATATAATTTCCTTTTGCCTAAATTACAGATGTAGCTTAAGTAGAAATGGTAATGACTAATACATAACTCACCTGCTCACATCTTCAGAATAATGCTTGAAAAGATTTCTAAGTTAAAAGGAGCCCGTCTGTGTGTTTGTGCAGATTTGATTACTCCTTGCCAGCTATTTGCATCAACAATCACGCTCGTCTCCACCTTTAGGCTACAGCTGACCTGTGGTGAACTCTGTCATACTCCTGTGATATCTCAGCCCTTTTTCCTTTGGCTCCCTCTCTGTTCCCCGTATGGCATCCCTCCCGCTGTTGGCTTTGAACTAAGCTCTGGAAATGAAAGTGATTTGAGGATAAGCGGTGCTCTCAAAGGCGTTATGAGCGTCCAGATTGATAGAGCGAATGTGGCACGAGAGGCAAAAAGTTCACGGTGGATCAGGAAAGTTATGAACCAGATAAAGGAACAACGCCCTTGACCTTCTTAAACTTACAAAATATAGACATATTTTCCAGCTCGAGTGGAAACCACTTATAGTGATCAGTGATCAAATGCTTGTATAGATAACAAAGCTTGTGACAAAATCATTTTCCCTTGCGGTAACCCATCTGCCTCCAGCTGGTTACCTGAGGCTGGCTGCAGTGGAATCATGACGGGAAAAAAGGTTCATTTTCTCAAAATGAAAAACGTAGTCTCCTCTAAGCTTATGACAGACTGCCAATATCGAGTCAACGAGATGCAGCAGTGAAACCTGGTCTTCCTCCAGCTTCATTGTGTAGCTCACTCAAATAATGAAAAGCAGCCAGAGCAGCATGTTGATGGAGACAGAACATAAATGTGCTCGTGCTTGATGCTACACTTGTCAAGTGAATTGTTAATTCCCGGTAATGGAACGCCCCCTTAATCCGGTGCTTATTAAGTGAAAAGCTGTACTAAAATTTAACAGTCAATAAAATTCAGTTATAGAGAAGCTGTGTGTTCCACAATACGTGTGCAATAAAGTATGCATAAGTCAGTTATGTAATAATCTGCTACAGCAATAACGAAAAAGAACGTTAGTTACTATAATCATCCACTTATAGTGATTAATTTGACCCAGACAGATGTGATCAGTGTGAACACTTTCTACTGTTTTTTAAATGTTTCAACCTTTATCTTGTTTTTGAAAATTGTGACTCATCTCAATTACAAGTACAGCATGACTAACAGACCACAATGCATGTTCCTTGTTTTATATTGCTCATGTATTTACATTTTACAGAGTAGACATGCAGTGGCGTAAAATTCTTAGCACACTAGCTGCCACCTGCTCCCGTGATTTGACATTTCACTCACACAAAAAAGAGCTGCATTCTTCCGTAATTGTCCCGCCAGCTTGCTCAACCGTTGCTAGACAAAGGCATTCTCACCTCATGGATCAGTCTGTGGCAAAAAATACTTTTAACACACTCGGGACAATGGCCTCGAATGAACAGCCCATCACTGTATAATCATGCCTTAATCCTTCGCAAAAAAATGTTCCCCGCAGCATGTGTCTCCGCTGAAAGATGTTCACCCTGCTTTGTGAATCTGAGAGGTTATAGAGTTCACCGTGTACTTTGGATTTTACCTCATCAGAGTTTGCTTTTGTCGCATTACAAGCACGGGGATTGTACAGATGGCTTTTCAGGAAATGGGTTAATATGTTCGGCACACAAAGCTGTGACCATATATCCGTTATGAGAAGAGACTTGTTATAAAAACATTATGTAAGCCCACTTGTTAAACGCGGTTGTTAGGGTGACAGGTTTAGGTTAGTTAATTTTCAGGTAATTTCAAAAAATTGAGTTAAAGCTGAGAGTGTTATTAAAGCAACTATATTCAATATTCAATATTTTTTACTTGATTGTAAAAACAGACTTAGCAACCAATTCTTTAGATCTTCTACAAAGCATCTCTTGGTTCATTCTTTGGCTGCCCGACCCCCAAAATTATTATTTCGGTTCAGTGTCATCACTCTCATAAGTCATTTTGGCTGCTCAAGGTAGCTCCTTGCCCTGAAAAAGCTCTGAAAATAGACTGTACACTGCATGCCAATCAAAACACAACAGACAGAGATAGTGAGTTAATAGCTGGTAAACACACAATGGAGCAGCTGCAGAGCCAGATTTTTCCCCAGGAGATGGTGGAGGGAAAAACAGAGCTAAAATGAGAGTAAATATTGGACTTACATTCATCAACGTGACTCTAAATTATTTCTAATATTGCTCTGTAACTGCTGGGTGTATAAATGAGCAACAGTTTGTTGCTCATTTATAAATCTAAAAGGTGATGATAATATATTGGCCTTTTAAGGTTCTAATATTTCGTTTTATAAAGAATCTAAAAAAGGTGAAAAGTGACAACAATCTACTGAAAAACCTATCTTGAAGTCATTACTTTTATCACCACCACAAATTGTCATGTCCTAATTCTTTTGAAATATTTTTCTCATCTTTTTTCTTTCTTCTTCCCCCTATTTGCGCAGGCTCAATTGCACCCCGTGTGCAGGGCTTTGTCCCAAAGTTTGCATGGGTCTGAAAACCGTGGACTCCGTCACAGCTGCTCAGGCTTTGAGAGGCTGCACCGTTCTCAATGGGAGCCTGGTCATCAACCTGCGCGGAGGAAGTGAGTAACTGAGGTTTTTTTTTGATGAGTCATTTAACAGTATACAAAAGGTTTACAAAAAAGAAAACAGCAAAAGAAGTTTCCAAAGCCACATTTCCGCCTAAATCGAAAGTTTAATGCTCTTTACAAGTAAAGATCTTGCCCCTGCTGATGATTATCGGTTATAATCATCAGCAAAAAGGCTGCACGAGCAAGAAAAGAAACCTATGAGTGTGTGCTTTCTTTGTTTAAAAAGATTATAGGAAAGCCATCATACCGTCTTAAAGTCATTTCCATTTTTTATGTTCCTGTTCATTACAGCAGACATAACAAAAAAAAATCACTAAAGCATGACCCCCTTTTGTTTGTAAGTTGCTGTTGATTGCACTTCAGGATTTTCAACAATGTTTTACATATAATTTGAACACATTAAACACACATGCTTAATCATTCTGCCCCACAGAAAAGGAAATGGTTGTGTATTCTTTCAAAATTATTGAAAAGAAGTCTTTAATGCTTCTTAAAAGTGTGCAATATTTATGTTTTGTTAATCTAAATAAAGGGAATCACATTATTGAGCTATTAGACGTTAAGAAAGACTTTGATTTAAAAGAAAAAAGATGAAGCCAAAATTTTCAACACAGACAGCAGATTGTTGGCAAAGAATAGCTGCCTGGGAGCTTTTGTACTGAGCGTACTGTAAAACCAGAAGTCCCTTTTATGTCACGTTTGTCCCTTTTGGTTTTCTGCAGACAACATAGCAGCCGAGCTGGAGGCCAGCCTTGGTCAGCTGGAGGAGATCACTGGCTACCTTACAGTGCGCCGCTCCTACGCCCTAGTGTCCCTCTCATTTTTCCGGAAACTCCGTGTTATTCGTGGAGAGGAACAGGAAATCGGGTGAGACTCCATCTTCTGAGGACATCTCATCCTCACCATGTCAAAGCCTCCTGTAATTATGAGTTAAAAGGGGAAGAACTGACCTTTTAAAAATGTCTTTCTGTGGTAACTGGCTTTTGTTAGACTTTCCCAAATCATAAACAAGGCTTTATTCAGGCGAATTCAGAGAAGCTTGTAGCAAAATGAGCCACACTTACAGTCGAAATGGCAAAGAATGAAGGTGATGCAACATGTAGGCTTAGCATGTTGAAATACTTATCCTCTCATGTTACTCTAAAGCTCTTTAATAATACCCTCAGCTGAATGTCTTGTATATCGTGAAAAAATATATTTTAATGCAAACTTTGTGTGTAATTTCCCAGGAATTACTCATTCTATGCCCTGGACAACCAGAACCTGCGGCAGCTGTGGGATTGGTCAAAGCACAAGCTGTCCATCCTGCAGGGACGTATGTTTTTCCACTATAACTCCAAGCTCTGCATGTCTGAGATCCGCAAGATGGAGGAGGTGACGGGGACCAAAGAGCGGCAAGTCAAGAACGACATTGCCTCAAAAACCAACGGAGACCAGGCCTCATGTAAGAACCTCGGCCCTTCAGACAGCAGAGTTGTTGCAGGAGTCGCTATGGCAGCAGGAAAAACAAAGTTTGCTCTGGCAAGGAGGCAAACATAGTCAAAGTTATTGTTATGATGGTCATTTCCTGTCCCTCTCTGATTGCAAATGTCTTCCTGAGGACCTTTTACTGACATGGGTAAACCTGGAACAACCAACAGAGCAAAGCACTGATAACAGCTGAACGTGATAACACGGTGACACATGAGTTGATTCATTTTTGTCCTAAGTGACAGGGTGTATGGATGAGTTCACTGTGCTTTTATATAAATAAGGACAAGGATATAATCACCCTTTTTTATGTTTTTGATACATTTCCTTCATTAGCTTGATAGAGTATGGGAGAGGCAATAAGGAGAGAAAGATGGAAGAGGCTGGGATGCCTCAAAATCTGGGAAGCTTCAGTTTTAGTAACCAAAAATCTGACCTGGAATCAGTCGGGTCCAAAATTTATTCAGTCTAATGGAGTCGGGTTGAGTTCTTGATTTATTGCAGCAGATCTCCAAAATGGATCTGAGAGGAGCCCTTGTCAGCATTGATTACCTCCTAATAAACAGAAGAAAAATGTGTTTTCAGAGACAAAATAGATTTTGCGTATAGTGAGGTTGAAGGAAAAGAACAAATAAATCTACCCTTTCAACCACAGCTGCTCTATTATTGATGGCTGCTGCCAGTGGTGGTGTTCTCTATCTATTAGGATTGACCACATCTTGGATCATTTCTAATCCTCTGGTCTAATTCTGACTGGAGTTGGCCAACTCAAGGCTAAAATATGAAATCTATGTTGTGTTTTGGTAGCTTTTCCACTGGTACTTTTGGTGGTAACCGTCTAATAGAACTGAGTCAGTGAGATTTGTGAAGCAGGGCTAATCTGAGGGCTGATATGACTTTTAACAGACAGAGTCATCAAAACTCAAAAAACTGGTTTGGCACTGTGTTAATGGGTTAAAAATAGACCATAACCACAACTTCCCCTATTGTAGTCTTAAAGGGGTTCTCTTTTGCATCTCTCGCTCCATCATTTCAGGCATAAAAATCCCCCAAAATAACACAAAAAACAAAATCAAAACATACAATAAAAAACAAATTAAACATGACTACAAATTTTTCCCTAGAGTCTCACTCTGAGGTGGAGGGGGGAGCATAGTTGTCTTAGTTTTGTCATGGGAAAAACCCTTGATCTTAGCTTTATTTTATCTACTTTGAATGATGGAGTAGGTGAAGGTGGGGGCTGCTTTAGGACACCAGGATGTGTTTGTACTACATCAACAATTCCCCCCCAACAGAGAATATAGAACAAACATTATTTCTTGCTTTACTTTAAACTCTCCACTTGATGAATGTGTTTAATTGATTAATGTCTTTTCTCAGGTGAGAACCATGTGTTGAAGTTCACCCAGATTCGAACCATGAGTGACAAAATAATGGTCAAGTGGGAACCGTTCTGGCCTCCAGACTTCAGAGACTTGCTGGGCTTCATGGTGCTGTACAAAGAAGCGTAAGTTAATCAGTCAGCCGCAATTACAGACATACTTGTGTTTAAGAGATAACTATTAGTTTTTATTCTCTTAAGTGAGTTTAAATGAGAAAAAACTAAAATAAAACATGTAGTTCTGTTAGACCAAGTGGCTGATAGTAAAGTTGTTTTTATTTTCCTCCTTCAAACACTTGCAGAGAAGAATGAAAGTCATCACACTGCTCTGATAAAGTTTATGCTAATTTGATATTAGTACTGATTCGTAAGACAGCACCACCAGGGCACATCTTCAGTGATGCTGATGATGTTATTGATTAAGTGTTAGCTGTACAAGCTACTTAAATATGGAAATTATCCTGTAATATTCTCTCTGAACCAGAATTATTTGCATCTATCTGTATTTTTTAGGCTCTTTCCCCCCAGTGACTTGTCTAATAATACAATGATAAATTGCTGTAAAACATTAAATGCAGACTTAATATCTTTTCCAAACTGTTATACAATTTAGACTTATATATAACAGTTTTTTTTATTTTGTACACTGTTATTGTCTTTCCCACAATAGACCTTTTCAGAACGTAACCGAGTTTGACGGGCAGGACGCCTGCGGCTCCAACAGCTGGGTGATAGCTGACGTGGACCCGCCGCGTCGAGCCACCGAGGGGGACAAAGAGCAGTTTGAGCCGGGTCATCTCATCCTGCCACTGAAGCCCTGGACGCAGTACGCCATTATGGTGAAGACCCAGCTCTCAGCCTCTGATGAGCACCAGGTCCACGGAGCCAAGAGTGAAATCATCTACGTTCGCACCAACGCCACCAGTAAGGCTGATTTAGATTTTTTGATGTTCACTGTTTTTTTGGGGGGGCCTGTAACTTAAGCTGTAGCTGTTGTCACTGGTTCTGTTTTTATGTCCACTGTACTTCCCCAAGTTTGGGGACAAGTTCCTGAAACTAAATTTCAGCATTTTTGAGGAAGTGGAACTTAACACAAATTCCAAATATTGTGAGCAGCGATAAGTGGAATCAATGAATGGTGGTTTAAAAGCTAGGCACTGTATGAAAACGTGTTTCATTGTACATGTTTTATTCTGTTTCTGTTTTCCAGTCGTGTTAGGGGTGAGTGAGTATTTCCAAAGTCACATTACTTTTCCAGTAGAGATGTATTCTTTCCACTGTACGTTAACGTCTCAGTAAACGTAGGCAGACAAAAGTGTAACGGATAACTGCAAGTCACATGCTGGAGTGTTTTAACTTTCGGGCATCTGATTAAGGAGAGAATCAAGCAGCTGCATTACCATTAATGCATTACTGGTGCCATTAACCAACCAAAAAGACCATGAGAAAGCCAACATTTATCCTCAGATTTCTCCTTTTCAGTGATGCATATCGAAAAAATTGTGGTTTATAAAACAGAGTGAAAACACAAGGTAGAAGCTCAAACCAAAGTATTACAGCTTATTAAAGGCTCAGGCTTTTGGAAGCTTCAGGGTTTCAGGTCATAAAGTTCCTCTAATGGAAAAGGATTATTTCTTTTTCTGTGTAAGAGTTCAACTATTTTTGGAGTCGTCTTGAATCCACATTTCTTGAGGTGTTACTATTATTGACTGGTGGATTCAGTCTTAAGTGTGTGTCTGTGTGTGTCAGTCTGGCTGCTGCCAAAATGTCCTTGGCACAAGAATGAGGAAGAGGACGACAGATGGAACGAATCGCCTGGGGGGCCCACAGCCGACAGGGCGCTGCCTCCTGCAAGGTGTCTGCATCAGTCGGTCACGCAGCAATCATAAACCTCTTCCCCAGCACTTAATTGTACTCTGCCACCCACAGTGTGTATCGTGTGCGGTTCGGGTTCGTCTTTGCCATGATGTCCTGTCTAACTGGCTTCCTTTCGCACAACGAGTGTTTCCTTCCTGATAAACCGCATCAAACATGACGTGCCTCGCTCACACGAAACAGGCTTCCAGCAGAGACGCATCATTCAGTCAACCGGCGTTGTTTTCTGTCTGTCTGGCAGCCGCTCCGGGTTCCTGGTCTTTGTCATGTCTAACCAGCATACCTCGTCAGAAGGGCAAAGCTGTCATTACAAATGAGCTGTTGCTGATGAAACCTAGTCTGACAATGCGGTCGGACCAGTGTGTTGCACCGTCATGAAACGGGGACAGCATATCACACTGCAGGAACGAAGCTCTGCTCTCTGCGTCTCCTTAGGGTTAAGTCTGACATCCCCACGTGCCACTCATTCCTCCCATCAGTTCTTTACTTCACACACTCTTCTTATGAAGTATTAATGTCAGCATTGCAAAAAAAAAACAAAAAACCTTTGTTCAATTATATTTATGACATTGTCTTTGTGGAGCTTCTGCTCCACTTTAGGCCTGGAGAAGTGTCTCTTATTTTTCCTCCCACTTGAAAAATCATCTCAAAAGACGACTCAGCAGACAATCTGAGTCAGTGTTAAAACCACATGTTGCTGGTAACTTCTTCTTGTGCTTGAAGCTCAAAAGGCTTGCTTTGTTATCAGCTGGCCACAGTTGATGCAAGTCAAAATCAAAAAACCAGTTCATATGTGTAATAGGATTTTTAAAAAAAAAAAAAAAATCTACCCTGAAAACAATGATTATATAGCTGCCAGAGACATTTTTAGCTGTGTTCAATTCTCACCAACAACAAGCACTTGTGGCTGGTGGTTGGAGTTCTTACCCTGCTTCTGCAAATCCCACACTGACTCATGTATATTATGCCTCTTGTGTTAGTGCCGTTAATCAGGTTTCACTAAGCAGGATTGAATTAAGAATAGAAAAATGTGAGTCACATTGAAGCTTTTCTTGCATTTTGAAAATACACACGACTGCACAGTCATGTTGTGTCTCAAATGAATTAATAATAAAATTTAATACATACTATATAGGAATGCATATAATGTGAAGTTTGTCAAGCACATTAGTTGTAATAGTGTGATAACCACAATTTACTACAGTAAACAAGAACCAAAACAAAAAGTTGAACTAAATCCACCTTTGAAATAAATAAAGGGATTACTTACATCAGAAAAAATTAGATAAGGGTAACAAGTGATAGCTTAATCGTTTCAGTTATTTTTTTATGAGAATATAAATCTTTTGATAAAGATGTGTAGAAAATGAGTACAGAAAGTTAGTCATTTGGGAATACACCAGAAAACCCACATCTGCCAAACTGCTGATAAGTAGAACTGAAACTGAATATCTGAACCACACCTTAATAAACTAAAAACAGAGCTGAACCAAAGCTTACAAAGCCACACCTTAAAAACCACAATAAACACCAATAAACAATCAAAAAGGCATCAGTTGGTAAACAACAGGGGAAAAAGCCGCCCTGAGTTTAGAAAGTACCACCAAAGTGAGTATTTTTTTGTATTTGTCTTGATCAACTTGAAAAAACATAGACATGGATGTAAATGGAAAAAAACAGAACTCATTCAAGTATTGACAGTGTGAACGTCATAAGAGGTTATAATATCAGAAACACATACTTTATGCCAAGTTGTGTAATAAACTAAACTAATACTGCAAGTACCTTGAGCAGGCAGCTGTCAGTCACAGAGCAACACCCTGCCAGTAAGGGTGCATCCTTAGTTAAACTGTGACAGGAAGTCCAATCAGATTGAAACAGCACTTCTCTTCTGTTATCTTTGCTGAATCTAAATGATTCATTTGTGTAAAATCAATGAAGGGTCACTGATAAACATGCAGTTACTTCATTAGTTTCTGAAAGAATCAAAATGAGAATCCCTCAACATGAGAAACACACAGACTGCAGACTCACAACACTGTAGTTTCATGATAAGCAGCATTATTCTGAGTCACTTAGTTGCGTTGGCAGCTCAGCATTTTTCAAAAATAGTCTACAGCATAAATCTTATGCTACAGAAAATCACCTTGTTATTATTATTAAGGACCATGTGAGACCCCTTACACTTTGATGTCAATGAAAGTCATCAAAATGCCTCCACTTACAAATAAATGTTATGTAAATTTCCTGAATTTCGACAGTTGCCACTTGTTGGATGCACATAGCTAATACTGATGCAGTATTAGCAAGTTTTTAGATCAGTTTTTGTTGAGATTGTTTTAGAGAGGTATTGATTATTAGTCGATGTTGTGCATTTTCATTTACTGGCACGTGTCGCTGAATCTCTACCCTCAGATATAAATTGAGTTGATAAACATAAGTGTGCTTTAGAAGGCCCTAAAAAACATAAAATTAACCATTTCCTCTTAATTAAACCTTCTCTTTTGTCTCTTTGTAATGTCTTTCCAGAACCCTCAGTCCCACTGGACCCCATTTCTTCGTCCAACTCTTCCTCCCAGATCATCCTCAAGTGGAAACCTCCCAATGACCCCAACGGCAACATCACACATTACCTGGTCTTCTGCCAGCGCCAGCCTGAAGCCAGCGAGCTCTACAAGTTTGACTACTGTCAGAAGGGTGAGGCACATTGTTTGTGGTTGTACTCAACTCGTTTCTGCTTCTGTGACAGTGGTTTCATGTGTTTGAAAGAGAGAGAGAAAAGGGAGGGTAGACAGTGAGAGAAAAAGAGAGAGAAAGAATGTATTTTGCCTCGTTTCCATCAGTAAATATTTTCCTGTCACTCAGAAGCTCTTGACTACTTAAAGTCTGCTCCCATGACTCTCTGGTGACCTTACTATTTGCTCCTTCAGGATGGGTAAATATTATTTAGATAATCCGAAATACAAATCAACAAAGCAGAAAAAGTCTGTACAATGACCAACAAAAAGCCATTTACAAAACAACCAAAACAAACCAGCTCTACCTCATTGTCTTGAAAAAGTTTTAGCTTAATTTATGTGAAGGGAACATAATGAAGTCTGATATATCTCTTTAAATTTAGCTTTTAAAATGCCTTGCTGTTAATGACAAGACAACTTTCACATTTTCCAAAAAGGTTTCATTTGCTGCTGAAGCAGTGTCAGAACTTCCTCAACCCACAGCCTTGCATATAATTATTTTAATAAATGAAAACATCAAAATCACAGATATTTCCATAACAGAAATATGTGTAAGGCACAATGGTTGTGGTTTTGAGATTTAGAAGGAAAAGTGCAATAGAAAAGCCGCTTGAGTGCATTTTAGGCATAGTGACTGCTTTGTGAATTGAACCACTGTCCCTAACAGGAAAAAAGCTGCTCTGGACAATCTGAGAGAGAAAATCAAGTGCAGTAAAAATGAATCTTTTATTTGGGTGGAGTTATGCAGCTTAAACTAAGCGAAATCTAACACACCAACAGTCAGGATCTTCCCCCTCAGGTTCAGGCAGAGTCCAGACATTTATCTTGGTTAAATTGTTCCCCGTCACAAGCTCACCTGCGTTGATCCCCTGCCATCAGTGCCCTTCCGTGTTAAAACACAGACGAGCCCAAACTTTCCTCTTTTGAACTCCCATAACTCCCACACATCCAGATAGATGAGAGTCTGCAGGGAGGTCATGTCACTGGTAATTTATCTCCACTAGAAAGGGTGAGGACCCAGAGGTTGACAATGACAGACATGCCCCTCTGGCATGTGTGTAGGCGGGTGTGTACGTAGATAAGCTTGTGTTTTGTGTCTGTGTTTATTGCACCTGTCAGCCCATCCTCCCTGATGCTTTTTTTTTTTTAATTTTATTTGGTCTGATTGCCTTGCTCCCTTCCACCAGGGATGAAGCTGCCGTCACGGGTGCCCACTCAGGTGGACAGTGACGAGGAGCAGAAGTGGAACCAGACGGAAGAGCAGGGTCAGGGGACTCGATGCTGCGCCTGCCCCAAAACCGACAAGGAGCTCAAGAAGGAGAAAGAGGACTCAGAGTACCGCAAAACCTTTGAGAATTACCTCCACAATGAAGTCTTTGAGATCAAGTAAGACAGCTGACAGTAGAGTTGTCTTTTTTAGAATTAAATGTAAGAAAAAAGCAGTGTTTGTAAGCTTTATTGTCCTTGAATGTTAAGGTTTCAGTCATGTTGTTGTTGTCAAACTCAATTTAGTTCAACATAGCTTTTAGTTTAGCTTTCAACACAAAAGATTCAGGTTACTTTGCACCATCTTGTATGTATTTGGATCATGATAAATTACTTTAAACTCACCTTTCCTTTTCTAGACGCTCAAGACAGCGGCGCTCTGTGATGGGGATCGCCAACCGCACCCACCTCTTCCTCACCACGGCCCCGAGCCCGCCGCAGGGCACGGGCATCCCAGAGGACGAGGACGAGGAGACCTTTGAAAGCACAAAGACTGTGGTCACCGTCCACGCCAAGGAGTCCACTGTCATCTCCAACCTGCGCCACTTCACCAGCTACCAGATTGAGATCCACGCTTGCAACCACCCGACCGACCCGGCACGCTGCAGCATGGCAGCTTATGTCAGCGCCCGCACGATGCCTGAAGGTGAGGAAACAATATTTGTTGTATTGTTGCTGTTACTAAGGAGAGGAACGGTGTTGGTCTGTGAAATACAGTTACATCACCATCATCAAGAGCGTCAGAGTTTCCTCACCAGGAAATATTTTTGATTTGAGTTTCCTGCAGCTCTCCTAATTTGTGGCTCCTTATCCCCTCTCTGATTTTACCTCCTGTGGGCTTCAATCCTAGTAAAGAAAAGAAAACATTCACAGTGGGATCTTTTGAGTATCTCATCTGCTCTTTGGCAAAACAATATATTTTTCTTCTTTTCTTTTTCTTTTTTTTGGCAGCGTCTTTAGTTCTTATGTGTTTGTTACTGAGGGTTAATGTGCTTTGGGTGTCTTATGAAATAGACACTTGAGTTTCCTGGAATGCAGTCACTTCTTGGAAAACAAAAGAAGCCATGGTATGTTTCACTCAAAGGCAAAACTAAAAATTCCAACTAATACAGATCCAAATTTTCAAACAAACCCTGCTTTCTGCTCATCCCACTCAATCAAGCAACCTCTGCTGTCATAACTGACAGTCTATTGGTTTACACGCACGAACGTTTTTAAAAAGTCATCAGTTTTACTTGACTGTCAAAACCCGGCACCTAAATTACCCACAATGCAACTCAGTCACCAAAATTCAGTCAGAGAATGTGTGTTGCGCAAGTTGTGGCTAAAGTAGCCTCAAACAGATACGTGACCTGAACAGCAGAGATGTTGTAATTATATTTCTTTGTAGCTCCAAACCCCCAGACTCAAACTGCTCTCACATCTTTATAAACATGCACTTGTCACGTACTTAGAATTACGCCTAGAGGCCTGGTAATAGACTTTAATATTTGAATTGAATGGATTTCCTCATTTTAGCTCCCCTCAAAATTTCATACATGCTATAAATGTCCCAATGTCCCACTTCAAGATCCTGTTTCTACAAGAATTACATCAAATTACAGAGATAATGAGTTTCATTTGACTTCCAATAAAGTGTATTGTGTTTCATTTTGTTTTTTTGTATTTTTGTTTGACAGAGGACAGTGTAATAACACATTGGAGGCCCATGCCCGCATCTTGTCTCATATTTACACTCAACAAACCTGAGTTTTAATGGAAATGTCATTCATGAAACCATGTGACTTTGTTTTCCACAGACAAAGCTGATGACGTTCGGGGTCCCATCAACTACGAGGTGACAGATAACTCAGTGCACATCACATGGCAGGAACCCGTCGCCCCAAACGGTATGATCATCCTGTACGAAGTCAACTACAAGCGACTGGGAGACACCGAGGTGAAGAAACACACCACGCACACATCTGCACACACATCTGTCAAGCTTTTATTGCTTTAATCTTTGTGGTGTTTTGAGGCGTCGGGTCACTGAGTATATGAGTTCACTGCAAGTTCACCACAACAAGGAAACACTCATTGTTACTCAGAAAACACTTTTTAAATTTCGCTTTCTCATTTAACATAATGGCTCAGGCCTCTAATAAAAGAAAAGTTAACAGAGAGTCAAATTAAATATATCCATCTTAAAACTGGCCATGCAGAACAGACAAATGAGAGAGGCCACACTTATTACTTGACTTGTGTTTTGAAATCTAGCCTTATGTTCTCGTTAATGTCTTGTGGTTGATTAAATCAGTGGAGAGCATGTTTTAGAATCGCACCATGTTTTAGTTGCTATGGAGATACATCTGCAAAACATCTGGCTGTTTCTTGCTGTTGAAAACAGTAACAGGTCAGATGTTTCCACAGAGGAAACATAAAAGGCATGAAACAGTTTTAGCAAGAGAGATGACACACTGCGTTTTATACACTGAGTCAAAACGTTATTTTAAACTTGGAAATTATGGAGCAGCTGTTTGTCATGTGATGCCGAGCCTCAGTGTTGTTCTCCTGCAGGAGCTGCACTATTGCGTGTCGAGGAACATGTATAAAGTGACTCGTGGCTGCAAGCTCAAAGTGATGCATCCTGGGAACTACACAGTGAGGATCAGGGCCACCTCCCTGGCTGGGAACGGATCCTGGACCGAGCCCACATACTTTTATGTCCAGGACGCAAGTAAGTCTCCATCTGCTGTGAAGGCAAACCGAGTCAAGACTTCAGCTGTGTCCCAAATCCATTCAAAATCCATACAATTCTATATAGCATGTACTGCATATTCATCATAGTTTACTGTTTCAGCTGTTAGAAACAAAAACAGCAAAAAACTTCAGCATTTTACAGTTACAGAAAAAGATAAGGTATCTGCTTGTATGATATGAATCAAACTGCAACCTTGGAGTTAATGCAAATTAAACTGTAAACAACAAACTGAAAAATCTTTGGCTTTGGGTCTGCAAACTGTCCAGGTCATGAATGCTTTATCTATGTGTGAAGACAAACAAAACATTCCCAAAATTTGCATAGAACCAGTAGCAGTAGTAGTTATTTGCATTTCCTGAAAGTTGTTTATGAACTGCAAAAAGGCCTCAAACCGTAGTGGGTGTATTCATTTCTAGCCTCTTTACAGAAGTGAAAACCGACTTTTTATACCTAGAAACTTTCTATTATTTAACATTTTGATATTTGGTGTTTTCTTATGCATTTAGTAAAGCTATAATTATTGGTCGATTTATTAATTGGATGATCAAAAAATATTAACCACTGACTATTTTAATTATTAAATAGTGATTTCAGTCATAATTTTAAGGTTGAACCAAAAGAGTCACTTAAAACATGTCACTGTGAACTCTGAGAAATTGTGTTTAGTATTTTGTACATTTTTTGGAAATTGTAAAGATTACAAAAATAATTCAACATTCACTAAAAAATAATTGACTGATTAATCAATGAAGAAAATAATTTGCAGCCCTTTGATATAGTGATCAGCCGCTATCAAAAACCTTTATATCCGGACCAGAAACAGATGTAAATGTATGTAAAGGGAGGATATAAATATGAAAAACATGCAGGAGTCTCATTAAATTCATTTCTCTTATCCACAATGACAAGATGCAAAGATGCTGCTTGAAACAAAATTATGTTCACAGAGCAGCATATTGATCCCAGCAGCAGTGTAATGTGTGAGTTTCACAGGAGCTTGTTTTTTGTTCTTCACCTGAAATGTGACTCACTGTTTGGATGGATGTTTTGAACAGGCGATCCTCTCTACATCGTAAAGATCATCATAGGACCAATCATCTGCTTCGTCCTGCTGCTGTTCGTGGCCGTGGCAGGATTCGTCATGTTCAAGAAGAAGTACGCAAATATCACATCCTGCTCAGTTCTGTTACTCATGTTCTAATCCTCGCATTTTAATGTTTTTAATAAATAATAAATGCTTTTCTCTTTCTTCTTCTTTTAGTCAAACTCAAGGGCCGAGTGGTCCCATCTACGCCTCTTCAAACCCGGAGTATCTCAGCGCTAATGACGGTGAGCAACCAACACAAGCCTTTCGATCAGTGATACAGAAACTGAGGGTTTTTTATCCTTAAGATGGTTTAATGGTCTAAGTTTAAAGGATAATTGCACCTTACTTAAAAGTTCAACTACATGTCAGAGCTACAATGGCTAAGCAGCAAAAGAACTGTGATTAATCAGCCTGAACTGCTTTTGTTTTCTCTAAAAGTTTTTGATGCCAGTAGACACGTCTGATAGGGAAGACGACATTTGGCAAGTTTACGAAAAGCCCAGTTGGCTGCTCTTTTTTTAGTAAAACACACTTAACACAGACATCTCCATGAACATGTCATTTCACAGCAGTGCTCTCTAATGCTGAGACAAGGTGACATCACTGGTTTGAAAGAAAATCACGACCCAGTTTACAGCTTACACAAGTGTCATGTGGAAACTTGAGACCTGCAGCACACAGACACTGATATTTGACTATACAGTGAAGAAGAAGACAACAGATTCAGGAGTCAACCTTTGAAAATGGAAAATATTTGTTTATTTGGATTTCAGTGAGGGAAAAGTACAAGATATAAATTTAAGAATTATTAACAAGTCAACTTAACTTGATGTGAAAAACACACAAGACATTTAATTCAAGCATGAAGAATAAATGTTCGCTCTTTTTAATGATAATTCTTCATGCCTTGATTTAAAAAAAAAACGTACTTAATTAAATTGTGCAACTATTAAGACTAGTAAGATGCTCTAAAGCAAAGAAACATGCCCACAATCTCTCTAAGCTGCAGCGTCATAAAACAGACAGGTTTATTTTAAAATTTAAGGCTTAAATGACGAATGATCATTGATAATCTGCTTAATCTGATCACGCAACTTGTTATCCAAACTAACCTGCCTTGTTGTGTGCACATAAGCTCACTTTTTATGAAGCTGCATGTGTGACATGCACCTTAAAAATCTGCCTGCAGTGTACGAGGAGGACGAGTGGGAGGTGGCCAGAGACAAGATCAGCATTCTGAGGGAACTGGGTCAAGGCTCCTTCGGCATGGTCTACGAGGGCATCGCCAAGGACATCATTAAGGGCGAGGGGGACACACGCGTGGCGGTGAAGACGGTGAACGAGTCGGCCAGCCTGAGAGAGAGGATTGAGTTCCTGAACGAGGCCTCGGTCATGAAGGCCTTCAGCTGCCACCATGTGGTAAGAGAAACCACATCTTCTGACAGAGAAACGTGTTTAAAGATTCAAGACATTGTTGTATTAGTTTTGGTTACTGGTGTGTGAAAGTGCAAGGTGGGCTGTAAATCAGTAAAACCCACTGGTTTTTTTTTCTAATCAATAATTAAACACAGTGCGGATTTTGAACAGCCATAGATAGTGGATGTCCCATCATGTTCAGACCTCTCACACATTAAGCTGTGTGAAAGGCAGCAGTATCACCGTGATATTTCTAAAATATTGGTTATATTGTTATCAAAGGAGAATGAGAAAGGAAGTTAAATCCCTCATCTTTGTCTCCCAGGTGCGTCTGCTGGGTGTGGTGTCTAAAGGCCAGCCCACCCTGGTGGTGATGGAGCTGATGACCCATGGAGACCTGAAGAGTTACCTTCGCTCTCTGCGACCCGACGCTGAGGTAATAAGACTCCAACACGTTGTTTTGGATTGAATTGAACTTTAGTTTAGTGAACTTGCATATTTAAACTAATACTTCTGTCATGCACTTCATCTTTTAACTGCATTATATGCAGATTAATGATACAATCTTCCTTTGTGTCATTTTCCTTTTTGGAACATAAATGTCTGAGGGCTTCATTTCACTTCTGCATGGGAAACTATTTTCACAATACAGGGCATAACAAATAGAACTGCTGAGCTATCACTGATTTGTTCTAACATTACAAATATCTGCTGCTCTTGTTGACAAAGTAATAATCTTTGTAACACCTGAACATGAAAGGTGCTATAACATGAATTGATACACTTTCCTTCACTTTACATCTAAGAGTGCAGTTGTTTCCCAACTTCTTTCTGGGCTGAAGACTCAGCACAGATGTACAAATAAAGAACAGTTTAAATCTGTCAGTGTTTATATTAACTGTCAGTTAACACAATAAGCAGAGTGACACATTTCACTCCATCTGCTGTTTTCTAACCAGCCAGACTGTCAAAGATTGTGGACCAAATCACATCCACCGAGTGTAATTTAATTAGATGAAGGGCTCTGTGGTCTAACATAGATCGATATGTCAGGTGTCATCCCAGTAACTGAAACTGCATACATTCTCAATTACCCTTCTACAGTATTGAATTTCATTTTAAATTACTTTTGACATGTGTACAGATGACTTGTGTGGTGTCATCTTCTGAAGTTTGTAAATACACAGATGGCACTTAGATTGGAATAGAAGGATGGATGTTGACAGAGGGCTCGAGCAGTCTTCACTTAAGTCAGCTGAAAACATGGCAGACACTTCAAACAGGCTTGTTTGGAGATGAACACAAGGCCTCCAAACCCTCTGAAAAAATTGTTGCTGCTAACCTTTTCAAGTAAAGTGTGATACTGAACTTTTAGAAACGATAAATCTGATTATTTTCCTTTATGCTCAGGGGATCTAAGCGGTTTTTAAATATAAAAACTTGGTATGGAAATAAAGAAAAACATCACGAGTTGTTGACTTGGAAGAGAATGACGTGTGAATCTCTGTGCTGGCAGATCAGAAATTGAAAATCTGTCTTGTGTCCCACAGAACAACCCGGGGCGTCCACCACCCACTCTGAAGGAGATGATCCAAATGGCCGCTGAGATCGCAGACGGCATGGCTTACCTCAACGCCAAGAAGTTTGTCCACAGAGACCTGGCAGCCAGAAACTGCATGGTAGCTCACGATCTCACCGTTAAAATAGGAGGTAAGTTTTAGCACAACAGACGCGAGGGAGGTTGGGATTTAGTTACAGTTGGTATGTGCGACTTATTGTCATTTGTAATAATTACAGTAGTCTGTTAACTGGCTGTCATCTTGTCTTGTAGTCAGTTTCAGCTCATTAGCTTGTGGTTTGCTGATGCATTAGTTGCTGTCACGTCTGTGAAGACCTTCGAGCAGTTTTAAGTTTAGATGCTGCCATGTAACATTAACATCAGTGTAGGTTTGACTGTAACTAATAAAAAATCATCTTTTCTTCCAGACTTTGGTATGACAAGAGACATCTATGAGACCGACTACTACAGGAAGGGAGGAAAGGGCCTGCTGCCCGTCAGGTGGATGGCACCGGAGTCTCTGAAGGACGGAGTCTTCACTGCACATTCAGACTGCTGGTCAGTAGCACCTCTGATGTTGGGTTTGGCCAAAAAAATTCAAATTTACCTTCTTTTAGGCAACTGAATTATACTTTAAAAACAAGTGTGGGGAGGTTGAGAGTCTGTAACCATAACCGTATGAAAGTGTACAGGAAGATCTCACACTTACAAAGAGAGAACTGAAAAAAGCAGAAATTATTTTAGATGCACTGTATTATTTACACAATGCACATAAATGAAGAAGAGGAAATGAGTAGGGAGCGGCTTTGAAATTAAATGTTAAAAAAAGATGACGACATGCGGGCCATTCATAAAATTTGATATTTTATCATAAAACACATTTACAGATTCAACAAGAAAAAAATAGTGGTCAACTCATCAATGGCTGCTTAGGTTAACGGAAACATTGTTTTATTTAATTGTTTTGCACCCTCTTGTTTTCTGTGATAACAAACAACAAACCTATTTTCCAAAGGTAAATTGTTTTCTGTCAAGTCCATATTTAGAGCAGCAAGGGTTATAAAACCAGATGAGAATAACAAACAGCAAACACATTATGTTTATTAAAATATGAGATCAGAAGCTTTGTGTGTATCTCACCTGTTTTCGTCTGGCTGTTTACCAGCCGCCTCCTCTGCTCTCTGTCTCCGTTTCACCGCTTCAAGTGTTTACAGACAGACTTACTCTGTCGGGTGTCTAATTGGCCTGTCCTCATTCCCCCTGTGTCCCTGTTGTTGTTTCTTGCCCGCCTGTTTGTCAGGTCGTTTGGGGTCGTGCTGTGGGAGATCAGCACGCTGGCCGAGCAGCCGTACCAGGGTCTGTCCAACGAGCAGGTCCTCAAGTTTGTCATGGACGGAGGCTACCTGGACCGGCCGGACAACTGCGCCGACAGACTGTGAGTACAAGAGTAGAACCAACCAAAAACAAGAGATGTGCTGTGATTATTCAGAACATTTTGGTATTCTCATTGCTTATTATCACAAATATGTCTGAGTCTTCTGATCCAAATTAGAGCTTAACAATTACAGATCTATCAATCAGTCAGTTGATTGAAAATTAGCCGGCGTTTTTTTGCTGCAATGTGTTTTGGACTGTTGGTCTGAAAAAACAAAAAATTTAAAGACCCCTTTGACTCTGGAAAAATACGATGGAAATTACTACTATTTTCTGGCATTTTACTGGCCAAATAATAACCTGACTCGTCTCTGAAACATACCACATAATGGTCAGCAGATTCATCATTGTTCATCCTAAAGAAAGATGCAGAATAATCAGCATTCAGGTAGATCAGAGTTGCATTACTTAAGGTTTTCTTAACCACACTGGACAGAGACAACTGTGTTAACAAAAATAAATACAACATAAGAAAGAATATCTGTGGTTATGAACTAAAATTCAGCCATCTGTATCATTCGCCTTTAACCTCTCTCTCGATTTGCCATCGCAGACACAACCTGATGCAGATGTGTTGGCAGTACAACCCCAAGATGCGTCCCACCTTCCAGGAGATCATCGAGATGCTACGCGAGGACCTGCATCCTTCTTTCCAGGATGTCTCCTTCTTCTACAGTGAGGAGAACAAGCCGCCGGAGAGCGAGGACTTTGACCTGGACATGGAAAACATGGAGAGCATCCCGCTGGACCCGTCGTCCTATTCCCAGAGGGAACAGTGTTTGGACAGGGATGAGGCCTCCTCCATGGGCCTGAGGGGCAGTTACGAGGAGCATCACATCCCGTTCACACACATGAATGGGGGAAAGACCAATGGACGAATACTAGCCCTACCACGGTCCAGCCCCTCCTAACATACTGTACACAAACCCCCCCCAAAACATGCCGATGCTATAGATTTAAATATATTTTTGTTTTTTGTTGTCATTTTATATAGATCACACTTTTATCACTCGCTTTCAGAAGCCCATCAGTGCATATCTCAGGACCTTATTTTTCTCCTCAAATGCCACAAACACACTACAGCAAGTCCTCGTATGGATGCCAGAAGACACTTTTTGTATTTAAGGATGATGCTCCCACATCTCTCTTGTTCATGATTGTAGTTTATATACTGTATATATGTTGTCAAGTTTGTGCTAAGCTGGGTGGAAGTTGGATTCAACTGTGAAACAAACTCTTGACAAACAAGAAGGCTGCTAAACCCACTGTCCCCTCCCGAGTCCAGACTGTGTCCCTCTCCCCTCAATTCAACTAAAGGGTTCATCCCCGGGTTGCTATGTTTTGAAAAAAAAAAAAAAGTGCCCTTCTATTTTGTCTGTGGCCTACATCAGTTGTCATGGAAATGTGTCTGAATCTTTGTACGCAAGTGGATGACAAACTGAAAATGAAAGACTTTGGGAACTCTTCGTCGGACGGTCAACGACGGTCCGCCATCGAACAAACACTTATCCACTGGAGAAGCTGGTTGAAGTGGCTTACCTCCTCACACTCTGCAGTATTCCAAAACGGCACACAGGATGAACACAGGACTTTTGTCGGGTTATATTTTTTAAATTTATTTACGTGTCTTTCTTTCTTTTCCTTTTTTTTTTTTTTTTTGAGTTTTCACATTTACAGCTGAAGGATATTTAAACCATTTTCAAAAACAAGTTGGTGAACGAGTTCCTCAGATTGACCAATAGCTGCTTCTTTGGTATATTTTAGTGGGTATAGAAGATAAAAAATATATAAATATATATATAAATATATTATTGATGTTTTTGTACATAGCTGATATGTTGTCATTCTTGAGGTATTTTCTGGTCATAGAAAATGTTTTTACATGTTAGTCTCTTGTGTTTATTTTTTCTAATCCAGAAAATCATTAATTAGCTTTTTTGGACTCATGATCAATCAACAGCACTTGGTCTTTTTGCTATGCGATGCCCCGGGTAAAGAGTGTTTGGCGTCTTCAGCTTAAGATGTCTGCCCATCATATCAAGATCAAATAAAATAGTGCTGTAAATAATGCAGTAAGATGCATTCATGAAGAGGCTCCAGCAGTGTTTCTTTTGTTTTCCGTTGTCTGAATTCACGAGTTTTTCCAGTCAGTGATGTGTGGGTTGCTTTTTTCTCTTTTTTTTTTTTTGGAGGTAACTGTGATATGTCATAAAGGGAAGTAATGGTTTTATCTCAGTGAGCAGAGTATGGAAAGGTACTAGTTTATTTCCAACGGAGCAGGTCATGCAACAACACAATATACACAAACTGAAGTCAGTTGATTTACAAGGGTGCAGCCTGAGTGAAAAGGGATTATTGATGCCAATGCAGATGTTGATATTTCTTGAAAATCTTACAAACACTTTGCATGATCCCGTAATTGTTTTTCAAGAGTTTTGATGAAATTTGCTGAGGCAAGATATTTGATATTTCTCATAAATTGTTCATTTTACAGAAGATAAATATGGCATTTAATATTAAATAAATTTTGTATTTATCATTAATGTGATAAAAATCTATTAAAAAAAAGGTAATAGACAACATCTGTAAAGCATTAAAAACAGCATTATAAGTAAATGTAAAGTACAGCTTATTTAAAGCAATTTTCCTTTGTATGTCTGGCAAAATATATCACATTTTTTTGATTATTGCCTATGTGATAAATCACTACAGGCAATAATCAAAAAAAGCTGTCAAACTGCATATTTTAAATTTTAATGTGCTATAATTATGGTATAATTTTTATTTGGTTTACAATATTGGAAGCATATGTAAGTGTTCAGACCTAAGTCTTAATTTTGACTCAAACTTCCAAAGCAAGTGCAATGCTGCCACCTGCTGAGCACCTGTGGAATAAAAATAATCTACTATCTCTGTGAAGACATAACAGAGGGCAAAGCTTCACACTTTTGACATAAGTGTTATTTTAATATGTACACTCTAGTGACACATTCTGATACGAAAAACAAATCTTTGTTTCCTGAGGACTGACCACCTCTGCTGCAAATATTGTTTCAGATGCCTCACACAGCTTTCTGCACTCAGACACATCATCTCAGCCTGTCTGGGAGTCAGTAAATGCAACATGACTCATGACATGTAGGAGATGAATTGATTTAGATGCAACTGAATGGTTTAATATCAGGAAAACGTGGGCTTTTCAACTTCATATTGACCCAGTAACCTAAAAAACAAAGTCAAAAAGCTGTAAGTGTTAAGTTGCGGAGTGGTTTCGGTTGACAAAACATTATTAGCATAATGTCAATTTAGATGCTCTGGAGCTTATCGAATGTAGTACCATTCTTTCCCAGCAGGTGGCGTCACTGTTGTTAAAGATTTATAGATGTTAAAATTTTCAATATTCTAAGCATTTTTTGTCATCTCATCCATGTTGGCTGAGGTTGACCATTAAATCTGGTGTCTACTCAGTATGGTCTCATTCTCAATCATATCTCATTTTTTAAGACTAACCACCTCATACCTCTTGTAGATGCTTCCCGTCTAAATATGCTAATCAGGAAAAAAAGTATAAGTATACCCTAAATCAGCATATTAATAGTGAAAAGATAAATCATTATTCCAGTACAATTATCAGTACAGTTATGTAACAAACGACTTGGTGTTTAATCATTTTAACACATGACTACCTCTGTTAGTAGTAGTTGTAATGCTAATAGTGTAATTACCAAGTACACACCTTCAAGGTAGCCCCCCCCCCAAAAAAAAGTTGAGAATGAAAATGAAATAAATGCCTCATGCACTTCTACCTGCATGCTCTGCATTTGCCTAAAAAAACACGCTTCTAAAACAAAAAGCATATCAGTTTTCACACCAACCGGTTTGCACCTTGCTGAACAGGTGTCAGTGTTTCTCACAGCTTAAGTCACTTTTAAAGTAAAAAAAACAATCTGGAAATTTATATGGGTGACAAAGCAAAGCATGCACAGTGGTGCTTTGCTTCATTTAAGCCTCATGTCCATATCATTTTAGGGTCTTTGCGGGTCTGATCAGCGGTCAGTCTGAATGAGCTCGCGGAATGCGTCGCTGCTGCACGGAGCCAAACAGATTCCCACAATGCTTAGAGAGGGAAGGAGGGCTCATTCAGAGGAGGCTGGGATTTTTCTCTTTCTTATTTGTGCACTTGTTCCTCCTGATCGGTCTGCCTCTTCCTTCAAGTGAAGGTTATTGAGAGGCATCATTATTGTTCCCCCTTTTTAGCCTGGAAATAAACATAAAGTTCAGTGATGCGCTCAGTGCGCGCTGCTGTTGCTGCTTAATTTCTACAACAGGTAAGAAATTTGATTAAATTGTTTTTACTATCAGTAAATCAACAGGACAGACGCGATAAACAAGTTGATAAACAGCCATTTAGTCACGTTAATAGTGACATATGACTTCAACTCTACGGAGTTAGAGTTAGCTAGCAAAACTAGCTAATGTTAACTGTTAGCTAACCAACTTTATGAAAAAAAAACGTTACGATTATAAACACCACAGTTCCTTTTAAAGCGGCTACTTTTTACATTTTACTTCATTTAAAACTAATTAAAGGATTATTTTAAGAGTTGTTTTTTCTTATGAACAGCTGAGGCGATAAATAAATGTCGTGTAATCTTCCTTAAATGTACTTGTCAGTTTGGTTAGTATTAGCTCCAGTGGCGTGATACACCTCCATATGCCAGCCGGAGGCAAACACTGGGATACATGTCGGTGGCTAGCTGAAAGTAGCCACCTGCAGCCTCTCCTGTCTCGACCCCTGACTTTACACCTGTTTGTTTTTACCCCCTAAAACTCCACTTCATCCGTCTCTGTCTATATAATCCCACACCTTTTCTCAGTAGGTGAATCCAGGTAATTTTCCCGCATTTGACATCTTGGCATTCCTCACATTCCCATTCGCTTGATAACACAGAAACACTTACGGTAATGCTAATGCTGTCAGACCCACTTACACTTCTGTGTAAAATTAATGGCTTGTGAAACTTTCTTTCTTAACGACTTAACGAGAAGCTATGAAATTTCCACAATGCTTTCCACAACTCTTTGAGAGCATTGTGGGAAATATCCTGACAGTTTTCCATATGGATGTCATACAGATTGAAAGGAAAAACACATCACCATATTTAGGTGAAGTGATTTTAAAACAGTTTAAGCTTCTGTATGTATCATTTTTAAAATCTAATCAAGGAGTTAAACCCAGGCTGCCTGCTGAAAACCAGAAATCCTAACTGTGAAACCACATGAAAACTGTGTATTATAAACACTTCACTTTAAATTTTGATGATTTTAATTAGTTCAGATGATATGAAGCCAATTTGACCAGATTTTAAGACCACAATCTAACAAAAGCATGAGAGTTAAAGTAAGGTATTTGTACTGTCAGTGTTGCTATAATATTAAATTTAGCACCTGCACCCCGCCAATAAACTAAGCTGAAGTTTCAGTCAAATAGTTAAAAAGGTTAAAATATACCAGCAGAATGAAAAGGATTTTCCTCATAGGCAATTAATATACTTATACAAAAATATTCCCTGTAAATAATCACTTAAGCTCTTTAGGAATGTTTTTTTTTCTTTTTTGGAAGTATGGAAAAAGTTTTTGCATCCCTGTGTCTGCAGAGATCCAGCCCTCTGCTTGTATTTTCCTCTTTTGCTGTGTTTGGGAAGTTTCTGAGTGTAAAAATATGGGCACTTGATTTGTAGCTCCAAGCCAGTAACAGTGAAAGTGGGACCCTGTGAAACATGACGAGGTGCCTTGTTTGAAATGTCATCCAAGACTAAGCTAGAAAAATGACAGGCATGGTGAGGAAGAAAGGTAAATATGGTGAGACAAATAGCTAAGCTTGTTCAAAATTAGAGTTATTATGGAGTTTGCTTTCACCCCATGTTAAGCTGGTTTTCTGGACTGTAGTCTTTATCAGGAGGCGTGCGTTTCTCGTCCAAGCACTGACAGGATTTGAAGTGCAAGTGATATATTGAGCTTGTCTTCTCAGTTGATGAGGACTTCAAGAGAACTTGCTAATTTAAACAAATAACCTATATTTTAAAAAGATGACATTTCAGGGGTCAGCTGCAGTGCAAGATGTTTTGTTAAGTTAAATTGTGAAGGTTTGACTGTGGAAGTTGTTCAACGTAAAAGAGTAGCTGACACTTGAAAGTCTTTCAAGTCCCAGACCTTCCTAATCTGAAGTCTAAGCATTAAAATGAATCAAGATTTAAGTTGGGAGGGTGAGCGAATCAAACTTTACATGAGGAATAAGACATGCAAGCATACAAACTGTCTTATCCATCTGTGATTGTTGTGATACCTTAATAAATACTACAGAACAATTGAAAGTGAACTACATTTTCAAATTGCTCTAAAATGAAGTGCAATACATCTACATCATATAAGGATGCTGCACTGGTACAAAGTACAAAGTCTTAAAGGTTTTATTACATCTCAAAATGACTGTACTGGGAAGCAGTTTTTTGCAGATGATTATTACAGATTTATTCATTGGACAGTCGCAGTTGCTTGTGATGGACATTTGCTGGGGTTGAAAGTGCTTCTAAAGCACACTTTTTCAACCTTCTCCTGTATATTGCCCTTTCTTTAGGTCTTAAAATTCACAGAATTTGAGGACATTGTTTTGTATTCTACTTTTAAAAGCACGGCAGGAGCCATGAACATACATACGTTAAAAACAGTTGAAAGAGATAATAAAAATAGATGTTTACATAGGGAAAAGTGTTATTTTTGAGGTCTTTCATAAGTCTCTCTTAACATTGAGACTATCTGGTGCGAGCCTCTTATGCATAAAAATCAATTTTCTAGAATATAATGTAATACAAAGTATAAAACATACATGAACTGTAGTCAAGGACGGTCACCTGGTTCTGAAATGAGCAATAAAAGCCTAGTGGCTGGCCAATCATTAAGAGACTAATGACTGAAACCAGAGATCCTGCCAGTCTCAGATGTTTATAGACAGGAAGCACCACAGAGGAACCTGAGGATCAGACCACATTGCACATACACATGCGTCACTCTTTCCTCAGATTGAGAACATTTTTAGGATTCACCTGTTAGTACTGACAGAATCACATTGGCATGCATTTAAAACACACAGCACTAACGACCAAAACACAGCCCGTATATAGAAGTTAATAAGTAAACTTTGTCAAGGCTGGTGCATGTGAAGGCAACATTCAAAGTGCAGGCGAGACCTGCTGCTGTGAGGACAGAGCGTTTTCACAGGTGTTCCTGTTTTTGACAAATTATACTCATGTGATGATATGAAACACAGACAGCCTCCAGGGCTTATAAGGAACAAGAGGAACACGGATCACTGGTATCACTCAGCTTTTATGTCCTCCTCAGGCTAATGAATGTAGTTTCACGGCCGTTAGCCATCAATTGCCTGGTTTCACTTGTCTTGTTATGACAGAACATCAGCAACTCTTACTTGCTGTAATAGTCTTGTTGTTGTGATGGTGTTGATGTGGTCAGGGCCCCTGTTTTTCTAAGTGATACTGCTTTCCACAAACACAACGTTTAGCAGTTTTTTTCCCCTGTCTTTCCTTCCTCTGCGGGATACTGGGCAGACTTGCTGGTCTTGTTTTGTCTCTTGCAGGGAATGACCTGTATTTCATGCTCCTCTTTTCTCACCCAGTGTGAGTGAATCATTTGAGGTGTGGCTGTAACTCACAGCAAGGGGCTGGACCATGCAACCACAATATAGCTAATAACATACCATGAGACTTAGAAAGTCTCTAAAGAAAGTAATGTGATACAAGTGTGCTTGGGAAAGAAGGCTTTACCTTAACAATCATGTGGGGCTTCACAGCACGTTGTCTTTTTGCATTTGAAGTTTCTGTTGAAGTTTCTGTTGAAGTTTTTCCAATGAAGCTTCGAATGTGAGTCAACATGTTTTATGTCATCATGTCCCCCTCAAGACAAATTGTTAAATCTATTGCAATCATCTGGTCTGGTCTGGTTTTTAGTTGCTTTAGTTTATGAGTTAATATTTGCAGAACTTATGACATTCCCATTAGCCTCAGTATATGTATATGATGTTTTATGCAAATTAGCAACCTCATGGCTCTGAGGCATGCTAACACGCTAAACTAACAATGTGATAACGATAAACATACTTAAGCATCAGTGTTGTCCCTGTGAGGATGTTAGCATGCTGAAATAAAAATTTAATCTCAAACACTAAATACAGTCTTGCAGAGCTGCTATCATGGCTTTAGGCTCTTTGTGTTGTTGCTTGAAAAAAAGGTTTAATGATTCATTGATTATCATAACTCAGGTGATTGATTAATTAATCATAAACGACTAATCGTTTTAACGCGAGCTGATGATTGGTAGGAAATAATGAGGATTATTTGGCTTAGTATTTTGATTAAAAACTGTCCCCATCTTTATCTTTAAGTTTGTCTTTTAGGGTCAGTAAAAATTGGTAATATCTCAAGTACTAAAACATGAGCCTAGTCCCTGCACGGCATGATTGATCTGGTCATTTGTATCCTGATCATTTATCAAGACAGTCCTTTACTAGCATAGTAACTAATGAACTCTTTAGAAACCAATTTTCAGTCAAGTGAAATTAGGAAAAAATACTTATACCTGCATGAATGGTACCTAGTTATTCCCTTTTTTTTACCTCTCACCAGTCTGCAGTTTTTTTCCCTTTAAATGCCTCATTAACCATAACAAGTGAATAAATTAAAAAAAGGGATACATTTTAAAATGACACCCACCTGTAGCAGCATTGGGAGACTTTCATTTCCATCTGATTCAAAGCCCTCATGGCTCTGAGGTGTTTTGAGCTTATAAAAGTGGTGGCTGTAAAAACAGACATTGAGGTGATGGTGCTCACATTCTGCAGTGTGCGTCAAACAGGTGAGCTTTAGCTAGCAGAACAGCTCCTGTGTGAGTTTATGTCACAACTCCTTTAGTCAAACAGTAATGTGTGTGTTTTAGGTGTGTCTGACTTTGAACAACTGCTTCCTTTCTTCAAGAACTATCTTTGTTCAAATGAATAAGCTTGGATTCAATGAAGTTTGTAGTTAGAACAAACAGAGACTGGAATCAACCAAGTACAGTATGTTTCTAGTGATACCACCCACATTAGAAAGCTGCTGCCTCCATACATCTGATTTGCTTCCTTTTCACACAACAATGGATCAGTCTGATTGACCTCAAGGGCCCACTAACGTGCTCACATGCAGACATTCACAGAGTGCGTTTACATGGACAGAGTTTACTGTTATGATCTGGTGTTTGAAGATTCCTGTTTTTGTGTTCACACATATTAGTTCTGTATCCTGAATATGATCAAAACAGACATTAGCCTCATAGTTAGGACACTCATGTCTATGCAAACTCACTCATAGACGCAGCCTCCGGGGTCACTGAGGGTCGCTCCCCTAAAAACTGCTGCACACTCTTGATTCTTTCAGGATTGGCACCAAAATCAGTTAGACTGTGGTTTAGGAGCCTTTTTCCATGAGGAAACATTTTTAGACTCAACAGAAAACAATAAGCAGAACTATATATATATACAAGATGAGTTTTTCTTTGTAACAGACATACTGGAGAGATTATTGGCTTTTAAAGTCCTTTAAGAGCAGACATGCGGAACGCTTTCATTTTAAAGCTGGACTTAAAAGGGTGTGTTGTCTACTATTATGACATCTATCACCATTTCACACTCTCATCTTGCAGAGATGTGTAGCCTGTGATCACAAGGAAAATGCTGAGTGAATAAGTGCTTGATGACATACATCTTGCGTAATGTCTCTTTGAAGGTGCTAAAGTGTTAGCACTAATGATGATACAATTCCTTAAAACTCTAATGACTTTGTTTGAATGTTGACAAATAAAAGTGGTAAAAGTGTAATTCACTTACAATCACTTGACCTTATCTTAATTGATGAGTCAAACAGTGTTAATAAGGTTCAGGTCCTATGTGGTTCCAGACTTGATCCAGGCAGCACAAGTTCAACTCCTGGTGTTGGACCAGTTTAATGTCTTTAAGTCGACATTAACTACACTTTCATTCACGTCTTGTACCTCCATAATGTAATTTAAACTAGATATCAAACCTGTACGACAAGTGTACAATACTAATTTGACCTCCGAATACTAACTGTGCTGTGCATTGGACATGTAGCCCCTGTAAAGTAGGGTATGAACTGTTGATCGATGTATGTGCTGCACCTGTGTGTACTAACTTTAAAAAATCATGCCATTTTTAGTGCTGATACTGTACTGCAGCTGTGTTTTCCTGCACGATTTTTCTTTGTTTGTGTTTCTGTGTGTGTATGTGTGTGTCTTTGCCTGAAAGCTGGTCTGACTTGAGCTGTGCTGGTGCAGTTTGTCAAACCAGTTCCCTCTCCACAGGACTAAATTACTTTTACAACCGCCTGTTGTTTAGATTTGGCACTATGCAATGCACTTTACACTTACAGTCCTTCTCTTTTTGTAGGTAGCCCATCTGTTTGGGGGGCTTGTGAATCAAAAGAGTGAGGCAAAGCGTTTTTCAGAAACAAATAATAAAGGTATTGCTATTTGTATTTCCTGATAAATATTAAACTTATTGTGCTTATCGTGTTTTAATGTGATGCTTGGCAATAGATGTATTAACTCAAAGTGGTTTTGTATTATGGCAATGTGATCATATTGTGTCAATGTTGTGGTCAAAGCTGTTGTCAGAACTCATCATTTGAAGATATTTGTTATTAGACATGATGATGACAACTGACATTTTGTGATACATATCAATATGTAAACATGCTCTGAAAGATGAGAACTTTTCAATTTTATCTTTTCCCCTGTTAGTCATAATATACTTTTCTCTATATGTCTATGTTTGTTAGTCTCTCTCTCGCTTCAAGCTCTAGGGGGAGCCCTTCTCCCCTGGGCTCCAATGGCCTCCCTGCCTTCTTCCTCAGTCCAGGCATGACCATCACCCCTAAAAACCACAGTGTTCAGCCTGATTCCTCCTCTTACAACAACACAAGTCCCAGGTTAGCCAACATGTACTTAAAGGACTTAACAATCACAGAACAGCTGATATTCCTGGTTTGGTTTTTCCTCATAAATGACGGATTATTTTCCAGTCAAGAGTTAGCAGCTGAAATACAAACCGAGTCACACATTTTTCCACGGTTCGTTGTCAACTCTATGCATGGTACAAAACCTCATTCAGCATCATGTGATGACAAGTTGGCATTTCTCCTTTTGCCACAAAGTTGTTTTTTTTGTTTTTTTTATCGGACCTGGCATCAGATAGATAGTATCAACCATCCCAGTCTAATTATAGGTCCAACACTAAATTAAGCAACCACATTTAAGTGAGTAATAATTTGTTGTTTGATTGCGTGCATGTTTGAACACTGACATCACTTTTACCTGCCGAGCTTTATCTTCCTCACATACCAACTAGATCTGGTCCAGTGCAGATGGATGAGGTCGACGCCCTGCGGTTCAGGGTTGGCTCTGAAGACTTGCTGGCATCCTCTCTGGCTGAGCCCATCAACCTAGAAGGTGAGCTAATTATCGTCACTTGGATGAGAAGCTGCCAAAAGCCCCCTGTACATGATAGCGTGCTGTTACGCTGTAAAAAGTAAAGTAAAAAAACTGTCATTATCAATGAGTTTTTGATCTGGCAACAAGAATTTGACATTTGTCATCTGGGCCGAGATAAGAAAACTTCGATAAAAGAGAACACAGTGAATAATGTCATTAAATATATTTAAGATCATTAAAAGACTTTAACGTAAAGTTAAAAAATAACTATTACTGTTTGTGTGATCGTGTTTTTGTCAGTAATGGATGGAAAGAAACAGCAGTGCACAATGTTTAAAGCTTTACTGGCATATGTTTTCAAAAACCCATGTTTAGAATCCACATTTACAGTCGTGACTTAAACCTCCCTGTGTAATTCTAAGTAATGGTATGACCTGACTACAATTCAGCACCATTTTAATAACATTCATGCCAAAAAAAGAAAGACTTTGTGAAAGACCAGAAATGAATCAGAGAGATACTTACTCATATGACTACAAAGCACAAGCCTTGTTTGGATGATTAAGTCCCAGTGTGACCTTCTATCTGTCATCCAGATTCCCATTATGCTCAGCTGCGATGCGAGCTCGAGTCCAACGCCCAGAACCTGGAGGCCGAGTCGTGGAGCCTGGCTGTGGACCAGAACTACCTGAAGGCCCTGAACAAAGATGCTGTTAAAAGACAGGACATCATCTATGGTAGGTCTAACCTGCTATGTCAGTCAAGTCATGGAAAATTAATGAAAAATGAAACGCCTTAGAGCTAAAAACCAAGTTGTATTTTTAGCACAGACAGAATTTCTGTCAATCACCAGAAGGTGAATCTTTGATCTCTGATTGCAGGGAACAATGTTATTGCACAATCACAAGCAGAGATGACAGTGGCTGTAATTATGATAATGATGGATGGTTTCTTGAATTAAGAGGACCTTTTGGTCATAAACACTATTACTGTGATAAGTGTGATGACATTAGCAGATAGAGAAAATATTTCCCCCAAAAGCATGGCTCAAGGGCACCCCTGCTGGTAGTTATTGAGCAAGGAGTCCAGACGCTTTCCAACAAGTTTTTATAAATGTTTTGAAGAACTCAACCTGGACCTTTTACAGACGTAATAATGAAGAGATCCCTCTTTATTAATTTTCTAGAGTTGATCCAGACGGAGATGCACCATGTACGCACCTTAAAGATCCTTCTCGATGTCTACATGCATGAGTTGAAGCAGTCTTTGCTGATAGAGGAAGCCAAACTGGAGCGGCTCTTCAGTGGGGTGGAAGCCCTGCTCATCCTCCATCAGCACTTCCTTAACTGCCTCAAAGCTCGCCAAGATGAGAGTCGGGAGGAAGGAAACCCAAACAACTACCAGATCACACAGTTAGGGGATGTTCTTATCACTCAGGTAAGAAGGAATAATTTTGATTTTTTGTGTTAGTCACTGAATCACCTAAAATGATATTCTAAAACCAATGAGTTGCAATATAAAAGGGGTTCCCAGGTTCTCCAATTAAAAAGCAAAGTTTGTTGGGGGGGTGTGATTTTCCACAGTCTGTTTGGTTTGCAAACACGCAGTAACAGACTCGTTGCACAGGTGAATGTCTCAAGAAAGAATTCTTCCTTTAATTAAATGTCATTGTTTACTCACCTTCAGGGCAAAATAAAAGTAAAGTTTGTGTGTCAACAGAACACACAGTGAGGTACAAGTACTTTTCCATGCACATCTTCTAAAAAACAACCAGAAGAAGCTGAAAGCTGTTCTTCAGATTTCTTGAAAAAGATTTTAAAAAGATCATTTATTTCATATTTATCTTAAATTGTTTCTTTCCAAAGTTTAAATGCTTGCATCCACTGACACATCAGGTGAACAGCCTCACAGTTTATCGTGTATTTAAAACCTCTAAGTGCTGTGTATACATTTCTATAACAAACCGCCTGACTTGAGACATTGTTAGGTAGCTTGACTGACAATTAATCTGTCAAAAATGGGATTAAGTGACTACCGTGACATTTAACATTTGAAATTAAGATATTCTTTAGATGCTGCAATATCTCTCAAGTGCTTTATGTCAGTTTTTTAATTTTTCTAGTTCAGCAGAGCTTTGACATCTTTTGTGACTTTATTAAAGAATAAAAGTATTAATGTGGTCTGCACAAATGTCCTTACATAGTTATACCTTGCTAAAGCATATTAATCCACCTGCATCCACCCTTGTAGTTCTCTATACATGTGCTGACTGAGTATACAGGTGTCGATAGGAATGGCTGGTATGTCTGAAACGCACTGTGAGAGACTGCAGATGGGTGCATTTGCTCTCTAAGTTCAGGAATTATGCTGCCTCACTGAGATCACATTCCGGGAGAGGGATTTTTACTTTTGCGGTCAATCATTTTCCTGACTGAGGAATTTGAATTACAGAGGCACAGATGCACCAGAGCTTCCTCTTATGAATTTTACCCTTTTGTGGCACTGCAAATGAAAAGAGGATTAAATTTAACATTTTTGCCTTCAGTTAGTCTCTGATGACTTGCATGCAACAACTGCAAAGGTAATAAAAATCCCGAAAGTGTTAACTGGTCAAATGTTTACCATAAAATTAAAGGGTATTTAAATCTATTTAGTATTTTTAGCATAATGTATGCAAATTCACGTTTAATATACAACAAGTGTAACTATAGTAAAATACTCAGTTAAATGAAGAATGCTGTGTGTCAGAGGATTAGCACTCTTTTCTACATAAACCCCACAGGAATGCAGCTTTTTAAGGCTGATGCACATTACTCTCCGAAAAAACAGCACTTTTATACAATTTTGTGTAGAATATGTGTGACTAAATCATCAAATGATGCAAAGCTTTGTAGCATGGCAGATGTGTGGGCCTTAAAACCACAATATTCTGGGTAAAAATCTGGTTTGGAAACTATGTGCTCTCCTCTCTCCCACACATTATCCCCTTTCCTTATTTTGATATATACACAGTCATATATTAGCAGTAATTTAACACAGCTGTTCTCTATTTTTCAGTTTAAAAACTTGAACACTATGTTTTTCCCATCTGTGTTAGTTTTCAGGTACACCAGGAGAACAAATGTTGGAGTGGTACGGTGTTTTCTGCAGTCGTCATATTGAGGCCATCAGCTTCTACAAAGAGCAGCTGCAGAACAACAAGAAACTGCAGATCCTTATAAGGGTAAGAAACATGCAGTCTCTGGTCAGGATTATGTAAATGGATGTGATTTTCCTTAAAACTGAGTGAGACCTGCGGTTGTGTTTTGTAACAGACAAAATTCACTGGAATTGAAACTGAAAATAAGAAATTAAAGTGAATTAGATGCATACCTGGAGCGTCAATAGCAGTATCTAAGAGACAGGCCTTTTACAAACAACACTGATGACTTTTCTACAGAGAGTTATGTCACTAACAAAAACAAGATACCAGTTTTACTTAAGTCAGTGAAGTGCCGGGAGAAGAATGGCAGCAATGGTGCGGGTCTTGAAAAACAAAACCTCTCCTTTTATGACAGAAAATAGGTCAGCTGCCCCTCGTGAAAAGGTTGGGAATCCCGGAATGTTTTCTGTTGGTGACTCAACGCATCACAAAATATCCCACCCTGGTGGAGAGACTCATACAGAACACGGAGGGTAAAAACTCATCTTCTACCTGCATCTCAATCTGTGTTTACTAAAACCTAGACTTCTCTGGTACAAACAATTTTCATGTATTTAAACAGACTGTTTGATCAATATACATCATGCTCTTTCAGCTGACACGGAGGAGTACACATCCCTGGTGCAGGGTTTGGGGCTGATCAAAGACACCATCTCGCAGGTGAACGATCATGTCAGTGAATACGAGAAGGTTGCTCGTCTGAGAGAGATTGGCCTGCGACTGGAGCTGAAATCTCAGGGCCGACTGAGGGAGGAGCAGCTGCTCCTCAGAGAGGATCTGATCCAAGGAAACAAGACGCTGCTGCATGAAGGATCCGTAACCTGGAAGGCCTCTGGTAGACAAAAAGGTCTGTGATGAGTTAATTGAGTTCATTGAGATGTGGCTGTTTGTCAGTGACAACTGTTTGTGCATGTGTTTGGTAAACAATAGGTAAACTGTGTGTGTGTGTGTGTGTGTTTGTTTGCTTGTGCATACATGTCTCGAATGCTTGTGATTTTGATTTACTTTAAAGGAGGGTTTCTCCAGTGACTGATGGCTCAGTGGATAAGTACAATGTTATAGGGACAAGATTTGCCTCCTTTTTCATTGTCTTTTTAATAGGAGGTTCAACTTCCAGGAATTGCTTTTGTGAAAACCGAAAGATGTTGAAAACTGGTACAGCTGCATATTTTTATGCCATTACTTACGCCCAGGACACACTGTATACCTTGTTGTTGGATGGCATGCATGAGATGCCCACACAGAGTGCAGCTCCTGCCATCCTGTCTCTCTCTGTATAAAGTTGTCAACCATGGCAACAGCAGGGAATGCGAATGCAGTGGTCGATAGCTCCTTCAAAGTTTTTTTGTTTTATTTGACTTTAAAATGTTACTTTTTTCAACTTTATTGCTGAAACACAGCAATAAAGCGAGAAAAATACAGCTGGCAACATCAGTGAAGAAAGCATAGGCTTTGGATTAAGAGTGGCAGATTTTCTGAGACAATTGGTGTCTGAGGCACCTTCTGACCACAAAGTCAGATCAGTCGAACTGCCCAGGGAAGAGAGGAAAGAAAGCCAGGATAAGAACCATTAACTCAGCTAAGCTTTGCTCCTTGATGTAAATTAAATGAAAAACTGTGACTCCTGCTGCAAATGCAGCAGAAAATCAGAGACTGTTGTGCCCACATCTTTGCAGGGTCCTGTCTCCAAAACAACCTAAACTGAGTTGTTGCACTTGGCAAACTGTGTTCAGAGCTGACAGAGCGCAGGACTCGAGCAGGAAGAGCGGAGGAAGACTTTGTGCTTTACATCAGCTGAAAGGCATAAAAGTTGATGGACAGTGATGTCAAACCTTTAATTTGAGGATGTCAACCATTTTATGATCACTGTTATGCTACTGCTGTTTACACTCCACCCGACACTAATTTAAAAACTGTCAGGAATAACTTAGTTTTACTGGTCGACGTGCATATAGCTATATGTTGGTCAATAACTCAGAATGTTTTTGTATAAACCATATAAACCAAAAATGATACAGTATGAACCAAAATGAAAAGCAAGATGTACCATGACGTTCACACTGCTAAGTGAGGCATTGTGTTGAAAGTGTTAAAATAGTTGCACATAATGTGAGGTACAGCAGAAATGTCTCATGTCCATTTTCTGTAAAAGCCTGAGTTAAAAAACGTGAAGCCCTTGTGTTGTCTTGATGCTGAGCAGCATTTCTCTCCCTGTAGACGTCCATGCTGTGCTGCTGTCAGACGTTGTTCTCCTCTTACAAGAGAAAGATCAGAAGCTTGTGTTTGCTGCTGTGGTGAGTTCGACTCCAACATTAATGAGTAATTTATTTATTTTTTAAAGAAAAAACTCAACTAAAGGCTTTTTAGTTGACAAAAGGAAAGTGAAGTCTAAGAATCAGGTTTCATCATCATCATCATCCTTAACAGTTTGAATAATAACACCTGCTGTATTATTGCGGCTCCTGCAGGAGAACAAACCAGCAGTGATCTCCCTTCAAAGGCTGATAGTTAGAGAAGTGGCTCATGATAGCAAAGCCATGTTCCTTATCTGTGCGTGCACCACCAGCATGCCGGAGATGTATGAGATCCACACAAGCTCCAAGGAAGAACGAATCATATGGACGGCACTGATCCGGGAGGCTGTGAACTGGTGAGCTAAGCCGTTTAACAAAAATTAGTTTTATTGGGAAGTGATAGTCAGATTGTTTTGGTTTTTTTTACAAATCTATTCATCTTTGCAAAACACATGCAACATTCCATGTTAACAGCATTTACAGCTGTTTATAATTAGAATATAATTGAAATTTAACACCATAAATGATTTCTGTGTAAGGGCAGTACTCCTTAAAGTAGCAGACATCTTGCTCACATTTGTTAATACAACAATGGCATTACTGAGTAAGATGTCTATGTGATTCAGTTTTCCAGAAAAGGAGCTGTACCGCAACCTGACTGCTAGAATGCAACAGTTTCAAGGTAAGATGAGATGATGAATGAGATGGTAAATCACACAGAACAACCTGCCAGGTTGAAATACTGATTTGTTTTTGAACGCCTGCATAAGACATTTTAGAACAGGATAATTGGAAAATTTACAAGGAGAAAAATCAAGATTTTTAATGTTAAAAATATGAAAAATGTTGGCATTCTTCTCCTTGTTTGTGTATATTGTCTGCTCAGTCAACTTGTTTCTCCTTTTCATTGCATTTATTAGAATTTTTTCATATATATTATTCTGTCACTCTTCAGATGCTCTAAAGTTGAGGGACGATCTTATTCAGCAAAGTCTGTCAGAGAAGCAGCAGATCTTTGCTGCCCTCTATGAGACTGTGATGGAGCAGGAAACCCCCCACAAAGGGCTGCTGCTCCGAGGAGACACCACCGACCTCCAGCAGGGGGAGACACTGCTCAAAGGAGCCATCGATGAAGGTAAGAGTTAAGGTGTAAAACAACAGTTTGAAGTAAAAATGCACTGTTGTATTTTCCCAGCCAAGTTATGACTCAGAGTGCATGACGATGTCTTTTAAAGAAAAGATAAAGGACTTCTTTCTTTTGTCTGCAGTGGAAAACCTGCAGAACCTGCTCTTCTCAAGGATAAAAGACCCAGACCTTCTCAGGGATGAGAATAAGATGGAGGGCCAGTTACTCAAGAGGGCCGAGACCTTTGGAGAGGCTGATAGTAACCCTGCTGTAAGCCCCATGAAAAGTAAGCTGACTTAAAGCTAATGTAGTGATGACATGCATGGTTGGATAAAAGGTAGAAAATAATATTTAATGATGGGCAAACAGAAATATATTCTATTTTTCCGTCTGTCTAAAGTTTATATATGACTCACTCTGTTTACATGAAATAGACATTAGATAATTTTGCACTTAAGTGTTTGTTTTAACATTTGTTGCATCAGTTTTTCTTACAAAAAGCTTGTGACTGGGGCTCAGACCTGCAGTTTGTACCTGAGCAAAAAATCTAATCGTCAGAAATCTAAAAGATCACTCATACTGAACATGCATTTGTATGTAATGTGACTTTGCATGTTTATATTATTTTTTCAGATGGGGATGCAGCTGAGGGGCCTGGTGGCAGAGAGGGCAGTCCAGTGTACGTCAGTCACACCACGAGTGACCCTCAGCTCGAGGATGAATACTACTCTGAGAGCCTTGAACAGTCTGTGAGTGATGCAGATGTACCAGATCTGAGCCTTATTTCATTTTGGTGAACAGAATTTCCAACATTTCTATTGTTTGTGCTGTTTTTGTTTTAAGGCTGATGACGACACACAGGAGCCGGACAGCAATTTAAGCTCCAGTCATTTCCCTGAGGCAGAAGTAATCCCTCTGATACTTTTTTATTTTGGTTATTTGTTCAATCTTTTTTGGTTCGGGCCACAATTAATGTAATGACTCTTGCTCTCTGTAGGTGTGTGACAGGGTGATACTGCTCGCACAGAGGCTACACAGCTTACAAGTAAGATGTTATGAATTGCTCCTCTACATTTTATTCAGCAGGCACATCAGTTTAACAAATGTCATGCAAATGTGTCTTTAAAGTTTTACTTTTGGCTAAATTTGTTGAGATAAATAATTGATTTATGAGAGGAATGCTTCTAGTCTTTCTAAGATTTCAAATGTCTAACTGTCATGTATTTGTATTAAATCGTCAACCCTGCAGGCAGTCATTGCCCAGCAGGACAGCCAGATTGAACTGCAGCAAACTTTTCTGTCGAGGAGCAAGCAGCCTGCTCGTCATTACAGCGTGCTGCTTGAGCAGGAAAAGCAGCGCAACTTGGAGAAGCACAAGGAGGATCTCGCCAACCTTCATAAGCTGCAGGCCCAGCATCGAGAGGAGCAGCAGCGCTGGGAGAAGGAAAAGGAGCGGCAGAGGATTCAGATCGAGACGCTGGAGTCTAAGCTGCAACAAAGGGAGGAGGACTGCCGAAAGTGGGAGGAGAAGCTCAAGGAGGAGAAGGCTGAGTTTGAGAAACAGACATTAGACTATCAGCAGGGTCTCGAGAGGCTGAGGGAATCCACGCAATCAGTAGACAAGGAGCGGGAGCGTGTGTCTCAGGAAGCGAAACGTCTCGATCAGCTGCAGGAGAAATTAAAGAAGTGGAGGGACACAGGACCTTCCAACTACGATGATCCTGCAAAAGTGAGAATTAGGATAGTAATCTGAATGATTGAACATTAATAAATATGATGTGTAATCATCTGTCTAAGTGGTTTCGTTAAAATTTAAAATATATGTTTACTGGCAAATATTTAAAGTTTAAATCCCTGAAAAAACAGCATTTGAATTTAGCATTTCTTCTTTCTCCCCAGTACTGGAGTCTCTCCAGTAACCCGTCGTTCAGGGGAAGCATAGTGAACGGAGGTGGTAAACTGTCTTTAGCTCAAAAGCTTAACGTCTTGCCCAGCACCTCAGGCCCCACAGAAATTCCTCCAAAGGTTCCCCCACGCAGGGAGAGCATCGGCCCCCAGTCCATCAAGCCCGAGCTCCCCATCCAGCTGATCAGCACCACCAACCAGGTGAGCAAACCTGCAGCCGTGCAGCAGCAGATCCCCACCAAGCTGGCTGCTCTGTCCAAGGGAAAGGACAAAGGCTTCAAGACGAAGGGTCACCACCAGCGAACGCACAGTGCAGGTCAGGATCCAGGCCCATTAACATAACTCTTTTACTGAAACATGAGATGATGTTGTGTCTTATATCTCTAAAATCTGTAAAAAAATGTTTTAAAACTGGTATCATAAACCATGCATCTACAAAACAAGAGACTTCAGAAAGAAATCAGCAGATTTTAATTTGCTATATACAGAATTTTATCTGTTGATTTGTAACATTTCAGCTGCAGGTGAACTTTTTAGAAACAATGTTCACCTGCATTGGATCTGTTTTTTGCACTCCAGCTAGCAAGAGGCAAAGCTCAGGTCCAAATGACTTTAAGTTTTGGTTAGTTCCTCAACCCCAGTCCTGTCTTCCTACATCCAGCCTCTATAGACGTGAACCAGGTGCTGCCCATTCGAGTGACCGGGAAAGAAGGAGGCAGTCTGAGAGCTAAAAGGAACAGCAGTCCTCAGAGAATTGACCAGTCAGGTACAGACAATCAGAGAGAAATGGCCTCCCACTTGGTCAGTCATAGAGACATAACCACACAACTATCCAACAATGTTTTTTTAAGAGTCAACCACTTACAAATCCCCTTGTAGATTTGTAAGGTTCCAATAAAGGTTTGAAGTCTGCTTCTTCAGAGGAAGCAAACATGGTCAACTTGGATTCACAAGGATGCACAAGATTAAAAAAACATTATGAGGTGTTGCTACCATTTTTTAACAGTAACCACAGTAACTGCATTAATTTCTCTCTTCAGGAATCTTTACCCCCCTAGGACCTGCCCGCAGTGTGAAAACATCTCTGTCCTTCAGCACATACAACAGAGGCAGCAGCGAAGCTCCACCACCTGTACCACCTCCTTTTCCCAAAGAAGTCCTCGAAGCAGGCAAAGAGAAGGTAATTTACCTTTAGTCCTGAACTAAAGGCTGGATTTGGGATGAGGCCCTGTCCATCATAAAGACTTGTACACATGTAACAAAAGAGGGACTGTTAATGACAGCGGACATGACGTCATGATGTCCGTGTGTGACCAGTTTGAAGGGGGCCGTCACTATTATGGAATTTTATCACTGGAAACCAGCTGTTTGCTTTGAGCTGACGGGAACCTAAAAAAGAAGAGAATTATTTCCTGGAAAAGGTTGGTTGAAAAAAGTTCAGATCCTGGCTGATTTGTACATTGGAAAAGAAATGTTTTTAATCAAATGATGTGAGAGCAAAAAACTTTGCCAAAGACTTTTACGAGTTATTTTTTAATCAATTTGTTTTAAATTAATGAAGCTTGTCTGTACCCATTTAGCACTCAAGTCTTACCTCCTTTAACTCTTTCAGCCTTCTTCTTAATTTAATTTAATGAACAGTAAAAAGGGTGTGAGGAAGTTGTACATTTGCAAAGTTTACATCTGTCTAAATATGAGCACAAAATGTTTTATTTCAGAGAGAATCAGATAACTTTGAGCTTTGTAACATGGTAATCAAATCATAAATTAACAGGGGAATGTAGAAGAAGTTTTGTAATTTACATTTTGTAAAATTATCCTTTGTAAATAGTCTGAAAGTCCATTGCAGAATATCAGAAGGTTTGTTTCAGACAGACAAACAGCTGCTGGAAACATTTATGAGATTGAAACAGAATGATTGTCATTTACTGACAAATGATGTCATGGCATAACTTAACTTCAGACGTTGTTTTCTCTGGCAGAGACACAATGACAGCTGTCACCTTTTGGTTCCATGTAAAATTTCTTCCAAATCCAAACTAAAGGGTCATGGAATAAAAGAGGGTTGACTCACTATTTAGTGTTTTGTGCACTGACTTGGCTTTTTGACCTACTTTTAACTGTGCAGACTTGTACTTAGCCCTTAAAGTCCTAAAGGATTTATTTTTAAATTCTTCAAGGAGATAAATATCAAATGTTCTGACACAAAACATGTTTCCTATATATCACCAACTCTGTGAAAAACCTACAAATTGTATTTTTTTTTTCATTATTATTTAAAGGTAAATTACTTCAGTTCCTTTGTTAAATGGATATGTGACTTTATGTAGAGGCCCTTCTCCTTAGCTTTAATACAAAAAACCTGCTCAGATCCTTAAAAAATCAGGTCAAATCTAAGGTTTGTTTGACTTTTACCAGAACTACCAGTAATAAATGCAGGCACACACGGTGCTGTGAGGCGCTCCGTGCAAACCATCCACAAAACAGCGTGCTAGTTGATCAGATAGTGATTCAGTATAAACAGCCCTCCACTTTGAGTGACTGAGCTGAGGCGACAAAGAGGCTCTTTGTCAAACTGCAGTTAATCTCTGCAGAGCCTGAACAGCAGCGGACCTTTTTCACAGCTGGAGGGTCACAGTGAAAAGACACATTTAGACTCTGAAACCACCGAAATGGCCTGAATTATGTTTGGCATCACAGAGCTTACATAGACCAGCATCCCAAATGAGCTGCTGAGAAGTCTGAGAGCTATTCAGAAAAAAGAAAACCAACAAAAAAATGTAAACTGGAGCATTAAGTCTGTGCAATATTGTGCAAAAAAAAACCTCCACCAAAGATCAGATACAAGGTTTCTTTATTATATGTAATCCCCAACAGAGGCATTAAAAACCACTTGGTGACAACAAACTATACCGGTGAATGAATAATACCATCAGCGATGGACGACCTTTGACCTCTGACCAAATCATTTTTACCTTCCTCAACTTCTTCACAGAAACGCTGAACTTTAGGCATCATGAATGACTAAATGAATGAATGAAATAAAAAAATATAACTAGACTTAAATGACTGCTGGGTCTGATGTTTAAAGTGGCACCTTCAGGTCAGAGATGGACTTGCAAAACAAAGCAGGATGAATGTTTGATGTATTGATACCATTTTTTCTTCCATTTCTTTAGACCTTTTTTAAGTATACAAAAACATAAAGACACAAACTAACAACTTCTGTCAGCCCATGAATTAAAAAAAAAAAAAAGTGTGCAAATGTTTCATACAAACTAATCTATGGACAGCTAAACACAACCCGGCACTCGCTCCTCAGATCATACAATAAACTGCAGCACATCATCATTTAGAGTACAGTACTCAGCGTTTTTCATAAAGCAACTTTGACATGTGACACATTCTGCTGTGTCTCCCAACATGGACACATTTAAGGCCAAAACCAATTCTTAAGACAAAATAAGTAAGTACTGGGGGGAGCAAATCTGCAGGGGCCAACATTTTAGCTGTTGCACCACCATAATGTACATTAAGTCTGCACTATTGATTATATGCTGGTTTTATATAAAGGGTAAAAATTCAAATCATAGCATGCAAAACAGTGTATCAAAAAAAAGAAAGATGAGAAGACATTGACAAATGCTTCCGTTAAAGAAAAAAAATGTAACCACGTCGGCTCAGTCAACAACCATGACGGCACAACCTCTAAGACCCCGTCACACCAGAAAGTAGGAATATTAAAATGTTTTGCTTAGAAGTGCTGGTGAGCTATATGACACACCATCCAAAAACATGCTGGTGCCAGTCACTATTGCTACCATACAGTCTCAGTATTATTCTCTAACCTTGTGTCTGTTTTTGTCTTCACTGGACTGTTGACTTTGACCTGCATTTGGTTCTCAGGACTGTTCACCATTTCATTTAAAAAAAGAAGGAAACTAAGCTGTCAGCTTTCATTCAACTGGTGTGACCGGGCCTGCAGGGCTGTTAAAAGAGCCTGAGCTTAGTGGGAGTGTTTAGTGTTCACAGCTTGTGTAGCTTCCAGATTTGCTTTTTAATTCCCTTTACAGGTGGTACAGACTGTATTGTAATAGAAGTTGTTGGGGCTGCTGTGCAGGTTTCATACTTAGCGTATTTGTCAGTTCCATTGCTTCAACTCTGTGTATCCAATCCCAGTTCCCCGCTGAGAAAACACAGATCTGCTCTGCTCTTCCCTTTGCACCAAGTGCAAATAAACGTCCGCACTTAAAATGTCCATTGATCGAGACACAATGTAGAAAAAAACTTAAAAAAACAAAAACAAAAACAAAAAAAAACATATAGTGAAATGTTAAATGCTGTTCTAAACGTCCTTTCAGTCAGATTTGTTTTCCCCTTCATCTTTCTCAGCTGGGGTCGTTTCCTGAGGCGGCTGCTGGGGTGAGTCTTCACTCTGATTGGTGGCTTCTGTAGTTTGCGGCTCCATTCTAGCTGAGGGCCCCTCTATCTGCGACGCTGCAGTCTGTGTACAGTTGATTGGTGCGAGCACTATGGCAGGCTGCAGGGAACAAAAAGAGGAGTTCATATAAGACAGCTGAACTGTGTTGTGTAGAAAACAAATTGTAATGATGATAACAAAAGACAGAATAGTTGCAGGTAAGACAAACAAAACTAAAGAATATACAGTCATTCCTCTGTCCACAGCTAGATTTGAGTCTAATGACGGTTTTAGTGAAACTCCAATTAAAGGAGCAGTAATATTGTCAGAGGTATTCCTGTACACAGAGATAAAAAATCCCAGATGTGCACAAAGAAAGAGGAAGTATATCCATGAAAGTCCCACTGAGGGAAATCCCGCAAAACCACACAGATAACACATGCTAACCAGTGATAAGCAATAACATGAGCTAATCTACATCGCTAGGAGCACCACCAATAAAAGCTTCAGTACTGGTCAATCACAGATGTGTGTAGGCTAAAAAAAAAATGAAACAAACAAAAATCTACTCTTAAGGGAAAAACGACAAAAAGGAACCTTAAGATCAGGATGTTTTCATGGTAAAGTATAAAGTAGCAAGCCCAGATAGAATACCTGCAGTGACATTCACAGACAGCTGAGCCCTCAGCAGCAGACTAGAGCACACCCACAGTAAAATAAAGGGCAAGGAGCAGCGATGGGAAGGAAGGAGGGGGACAGTAAAACAGAAAGAAGCAGTTGGAACGGATGGAATTATTTAAAGGGGTTACTCAACTTAAACTTCTACTTTAATCTGCATGAAATTTAACTAGATGTTTTTGTTTTTTCTTTTTTTTCTTTGTCTTTTTCTTTTTTTTTTTTTGTTCTTCGGTGGTAGGCAGTCATATCAAACTGGTATTCACCACAAATCCACTTCCAGTCCAGAACTGGGGCAACTCCCTGCGCCACAGCGCTACAGTGAGGCTGGTGAGCAGAGTGCAAGGCACCAGGTAGAGCAAGGCCGGCTGGCCCATCTGCATCACGGCCAGGGCCACGAAGGTGATGAGCAGGCCAATGCCGTATGCTGACAGGACAGAGATACAAAGAGAGAGAGAGAGAGAGAGAGAGAGAGAGAGAGAGAGGACAGGCACGAGGTCAACAGTTTTAAAGCTCAATCCTGTTCCAACACTCAAGAAAATTCAGGTTTTCATTCTACAGCCCCATTTGAACTAAATTTATTTTGAACTAGATCTATTTTATAGCATGCATATCGACCGCCTTTACCCCACTAATAATTACAGATGCTAATTTTTTTTTTTTGTCAAAGTCACCCATCCCCCCCCTCAACTCTGGAGGGACGTTCACATATTTTAAAGTTGTTCTTTTTTGCAGGAATATCTGCTTGTTTCTTCATTTAATTCTCTTTGTTTTTTTTACTGAACTCAGTGTGAAATTTGCCTCCTTTGTAAAAAATTGAAGTCAGGGTTGTTTTTTGCAAATGTGACAGATGGATGCATGATGGCACCAACATATGGGCCTAAAATTAAAGCCATCAGGAGAGCGAGATCCTGTAAAAACTCATTAACCGAGCTGTTGTAATTTGGACCGCAGGTCACTACTTATTTTTTTCTTTTGGCTGATCCTGCAGAATATCCATGTCCATCACACACCAAATCCTATAATATTTTGTACCAATTTCACACTGTAATGTTAATCCTGTCCAACGGGACTCACCCCTACCCGCATACGTACCAATTGTACAGGCCACAAAGTAGATCCTGGAGGATTGTGTTAAAATGTCAAACCTGTGACAGTACGCCACCAGCAGGCCTGACAGAGGAAACAACAGAGAGGCATTCAGGTCAGGGTTATCAAAAGAAGGGACTGTATTCAGCCACATTTCATCATTACCACATTCGGACATCGTAACTATTCAAGCAACCAAACCAGAACTGATATTATCATAAAATATTTTCCAAAGCACCAGATCAGCTGAGATACAACGAGCCATAATACAGAAATAAACAAGCAGCCATAAAATGTGTGGGTGTTGAGTAGTTCTGTTTTAACATAGCTGGCATAAAAAAATCAAGTTTTCTGCTCCAAAGACCGTCTTAATAGGATGCCTGTGGTGGTTGTTGGATTCAGTTCCTCATGGTATGATGACACTGTTGATTACCTGGCACTAAGATATCACCAAAGCCCAGGAGGGAGAAGGGCCGGTCACAAAGAGCCAGGGGAGACGAGTTTAACCTTGGCACTTTGAGCACCATGGGAAGCTGGGAGGACAAACAAACCGTTAGTTTTACCTTCAAGCACTTTTCATCTGAGCTGAGGGGAGATGTGGCATTTGAAAAGCTCACCTTTTCATGTGTGGAGGAATCAGAGGGACCAGCCGCGACCTCCACCATTATACTTTCCCCACTCTGTGGAGAAAAGGCCATGGGCAACGTAAGTGTGACGCAGAGTAACAGAGACAGTATTCACATGGAGAACATATAACATTGTCCATACATACGTTTGTTAAGAAGGGTGTAATAAATACGAAGAAAACATCGTAGACAAAGAGGACCGACAGTAGTAAGGTGCAAGCCTGCAGATACAGAAGAAAAAACATCAGGTAAGTTTAAAAATAATAACGCGCAGGAGAAGAATAAAGTGAATTTTTTTACAACGCAATTAAAACCTTAGAAAACCCTGCACATTGTTGTGGTTTGAGAGAGTGCCAGCCCACCTTAAATGTGGGGAGCCTGACTGTTTTGAGCATGTAGAGACAGAAGGCGATCCCCAGGGCGTCCTGTAACACCCACGCCCACCTAGAGGATACATAACAAGACTGTGAGTCAGCCCACACCGTCACCATGTAATGTACCTCCAACATGTTAGCACCAACAGATGGAAAAGTGCTAACATTATGTCACACAACACACAAGGAGCAATCACTTAAACAGAAACTCTCTGTCCTTAAGCACTGATTTCAGACGAAAGTTCCTTTTTCATACAGACACAAATATGATCCCTTTTAACATAATTCAAATGTATTTTAGTGCATGTAGTCTAAATGATGTAACTGTTGTCTCTATGCTTTGTGTACTTCAAAGAAAGGAGAATAATTCTCTGATTAAAAAAAGGACTTACACACACCTCAAATGTTTCTCTGGCTGTTAGCGCAGTATTGGAACTGATTTCAACACATGGATTAGATCAGCATTTTGTTCCCTTTGTGTTTTAAGTAAGGCACTATTTGTCAGACAAAACAGGTGACAGGGTTGCTTGTGTGCCTGAAACCAGACAGGTGTTTCATCAGAAGTCTCAGAAAAGCTGAGCTTCTCATAAAAAACTTGTCTTGAATGAACCTAGCAAGCTGGATTAAACTGTCAAAAGAGTCAATTAAGTCTGGCTCAAGGACTTATGAAGTTCTGTGTCCTTTGTGTGAAGTCCTGTGTGAGCAATGTGAACTATTGTGTCATATCAGCTTTAGTTGCAGTGCGTTTCAAAGCAACACGTAAACTTGAACACCGTACAGATACTAAAACCCTCAGGAAGGAAACTTTTTTCAATCAGTCAGATTGAAAATAGAGATATTTTCTCTTTGCTCTTACTGGTCTTCATTGCGAAACACCATCCAGGTGATGCTGATGCCGATGCAGACGGCCGACAGCAGCAACATCCGGATCTGCGGCCGTTTGTGCAGGTATGGCAGGTTGTTCTCTGGGACCCTGTGGTCATGAGATGGTCCACAGTAGATCAGTGGGGAAAAAAACAATAAAAATCCCTTGGCCAAACATTTACTTTCAGTATTTTTAACCTGAATTAATACCTTGACTCCCCATCTCTATATGTGACCACAAAATTTTCAGATACAAATAACTAACTTTAAATATATGTACTGATCTTAACAGTCCCACAGAGACTGTTTAGATGTGGTATTATGATTTTCTTATGCTTTTTCTTAATAAAATTTCACGAAACAACAGAGCATGCTGATAGCAGACTTTTTTAGAAAGCTAGAATTATAAAAAACATACTGACGTGTCTTACCTGCACTTGCAGAAAGGGAGTCTCCTGACAAAAGGCCACAGACAGCTGTGGAGCCCGACAGAGGAGGCCACACAGAAGATGGCTATGACCCAAATAGCTAAACAGAGTGAAAACAGCAAGCAGGCAGAAGATTATTGTATATTTTTACATGATATTCACTCCTATTCCATTCAGAAAACACAGTTTTTTTGGTGTCTTGCTTATTTGCAAACTAAGTCCTTAAATCTATAAATAGTGGTCAGTTTAAGATATTAGTGTGATCACTGAGTGTGCTGAGTTAATGAACAACAGCTGATAAAAGACATGAAAGTGTTTGTCAGCAGCCATCAATTTTATAAATCTCTTTATCAGGGAAACCTTATCTGTGCCTTTAGGCTCTTTACACCGAGAGGTTCACAGATTCTGATCTGTAAACTGCATCTTCAGCCTCATAATGCTGAACACTGAGCAGCTCTGCAGGAGGAAACAAGGTTAAAGAGCCCGCTGTAGCTTGAGTAGTTCGATGGAATCTTGAGTCAACAGTGGAGCTAAAAAGAGGAATCATTAACTCACTTTTCTTATCCGGGATCTGCCTAGATGTTCTGGGCATTTAACCAAAAACCTTTCGTGTTCTAAATCCTGCTTGTCAGCTGCTGAAAAACCATGTTATATCACATACTGCTGAGCAGTGATGACACCTGACAGAGATCACTTTAAAAATATTTTAGTATTAAGCAACAACTTATGAGGAGCAATTTGATAATGTTCCAGAAACAACAACCATACATATTAATACAGTGCTAAGACATTACAAATGGCAGCCTTGTAAGTTATATAATCAGGTGCTGAAAAGGTTTGTGCTCATGTCTCAGTAAAGGAAGCCTGAGATGCAGCTGAAAGCTAAGAAAAGCTAGTTTTTGTGCTAGCTAGATTATTTGTCCTCTTCACAGCCTGTTTTCCAAGCGAATGCCTTACTGAGCCGTGCCAGACCACAATGAACCAGGGAAAAATTACAGACTGGCTTTCTGAGGCAAACCGTCTCAAACATTAAATACCAGGCAGACGGGACTGGAACCACTATCACTCTACTGGTCACAAAAAAATCTGATCTGACCCAAGAGATTTTAAAAAAACAAAAAAAAAAACATGACTCAGATCTTTGATCAAGAGCAGCATGTGGAGTGTTATATTAGTAGCTCAGGTCAAATGATGTGTGATTGCGTTGGTCGTACCCAGATGGTCGTAGAAGAAGTAGAGTAGCACCAGCATGCTGCAGCACATGACCACGAACACGCAGATCATGATGGGTGTGACGTCCACCGTCTCCTCGTCCTGCTTCTCTGCTCCGTCGTCCCGCTTGTGCTTCATGTAGCGTCTGCAGGAGGAGAAGCTTAATTCAGGGTGGCAAGCTGACCTGCGGAGGCCTGTTTGAGTAGTTCAAGAATCTAAAGACTAATGATTAATATCCATGCACATTCATCTGCTTCAGCTATCTTATTTAAGCTAAGTAGTCTGGGGGCAAGGAAGTATCTTTGGTTTTTGTCTTTTTACTACTTACAGATTCACCGATGCTTGGTGACTTGTCAAAGCAGCCAGGATGATCGTCTCCCTATCCACAGTCAATATTTACCATCATTTCACTGGCTGGCTAGCAACTGCTTCCTTCCTGAGCTCAAAACATACAACAAATATCCCAAACTGTGTTTTTTTGGGTTTTTTTGCCTCTGGTCCTGTGCGTCAGAGACCCCATCTGACAGTGAACTCGGTCACCTTGCCAACTGAGTGGGATTGGTTTAAGTTGGTGAGTCACTCATATGGCCTCAAATAAACAACAGTGCCCTTTAGTGGAGTTGCAGCAGCACAATGTGGCCTGATTGGTCTGAAAAGAAGAGACGAACGCACGCGAAGACTGAGCAGTCATACATTTGAACTTCTTTGCCAAGAAAACGATGACTAATTTACCCCGGAGATAACTCCCCTGATAACTGAACTTTTGATTTAAATTTAGCAGTGGAGGCTAAAAGCATGGCACACAGAAACAAGGAAACTTTGTGTCCTGGAACGATGTAATGTTGTGGTAATTCAGTGTTTGGTCAGATTTATTGCAGGATTATCGTCGATCAAGTACCATTTTTGACTTTATCTTTACATAAATGAAGCCATTGTTGCAATACTTTCCATATAACTGTGGTCAGTTCAGTTTAAATAAACATTCATTTTAAACTGCAAAGGGGGTATCCTCTCCTCTGAAAAAAAAAAAACCCTTAATGTATAACCCCCCCCCCAGTGCATCAGTGCCTGTGATGAGCTATTTCTGTACATGGTTAACACCCGAACCCATCTGAGCACTAAAAACATGGAGAGCTGACCCACATCAAATGTCAGTTTCCAGTTCTGTTCCTCTATCACATCTACTTACTTCTTGCTGTCTCTGCTGCCAGCCCAGTAACCTCCGATGGCAACTGTTCCCACTGCCATTAAAAAGATGATCACCATGTTGTAGTCCAACACTGGCTCATTGGGCGCGTACATGGCAACCACTCTTCCTTTACCGAAGGTCTGCAGGAATGTGAAACAGCATTGCATCAGCTGATGGCTGAAACTCTTGATGAATTCAAACATATGAAAACATTTGTCTCCCTTTGTAGATTTTCATCAAGCATGCATTATTCTACATTTGGAAAAGGTTCATTTTGTACTTGTTCCTGACTTCTTCTCACAATGAAGCAGACATCTGTCTCTGATGTCAGACTGTAAAATGTTTAGACTCAGTAAACTTATCTGAGCGATAAGGAATAGAATAACTGATACAGTTGGAGCCATCAGGTTGTAAAAGTTTTTTTTTTGCCTATTTGTTTGCCTCTTACCTTGCTTATGTCCAGCATATCAGAGTAGCTGAGCAGTGCTACAGGGATGTCAATCTCCTCATACTGGGTTTTGTTTCCTGCTGGTGGTGTCTGTAATTAAAAAACAAATAAGAGAAACATGAATGTCTGTTCTATAAAGTGCCAAAATCTATTTAAATCTTGATGCTCAGTGTCTTAATGCAAAAGCCTTATGATGTTCATATTTCTAAGCAGCGTTACCAGTCTGTCCTTGCTGACAATGAGCAGCCCTTTGGCCCCATTAATCTGAGCCAGTCGGACTTTTTCATAGAAAGTGCAGTTGCCTCTCATCACCATGGGGATGCGATTTGGAAAGCCACCCTCCGGGACCTCAGAGGCCGAGCACAAGACTGATGTTGTCAGGTCATGGATCTGAAGACGTGACTATGAGACAAAAGTTTTGCAAAGTTAACCAGATCTAAAGGAAATTTATTCTCTAAAAAAAAAAAAAAAAACAAAACTCCTGAAACAAGTAGTTTCTTCACACTGGTTTGAGTGGCTGTGAAGCCTCTTTTAAGAAAAGTGTCATTATGGTTTTGGTTTACAAAGATTTGAGTTCACCTCTGGTTGCTCATTCTGGACTTACTGCCTTATTGAGGTCCTGAGGTAGACGGGCCCACTGTGAGTTGAAGAAAATGCAGTAATCCTTTCCTTTGCTCTTGCCCTTGTCACTGAAATGGGCCATGCCATACTCTCCCACCACCTGTCAACACGATTATGAAGTCGGTGTCACTGCACATGTCCATGAAATGTTTATTTACTTTTTGGTCACAGACTTGAGCACTATTTCCACCTTCACATGAACTGTTGATGTCAATACCAGTATCAAAAATTTTCCAAGTGCTGTCTAAAATGGCAATAAAGGACATGAGTCTAGGCACTGATCTGAATTCATGTAATTTATTTTCTACAAACCCTGTTACATTCCAGCATCCAGTACGTTTGTAGGCAACTTCACAGATTTTTACTGCACAAAAACTAGCTGGCATGGAATGGAAAATTAGTATGAACTGACACACAAAGGTCAGTTGTTAGAAGAGGTATAGGGGGAGAAAAAATATAAAAGTAACATCTCTAGTAAAATTAAAAAGTAAACTTGAAAAGATCGCTAGCATATTGGTATTTGTGGGGCTAAACAAATAGACTGGCATTACAGATTAAACAAATTCTGAGAAAGTAAGTGGAATTATGGACTGTCAATACAAACACATGTCTTTCTCTTTTTAATTTATTTATGGGTCTACAAAACACATCAATACAAAGAATACCAGGAAATAACTTATTTCCAGCATGATCCAGAGACAATCATGGGGATGAATTTAAATTAAAAAATAAATATATTAATCAAAACTTAGTCAACAACAGATTGATTTATTTGACAGCTTGTAAGCCTTATTAGACATAAAGAGGTTTGTCTTGTTCATCATAGACAACCCATCATGAGCTCTTTCAGTATAACAATACAGCATACAACAAAGCAAAATACAGCCTTCAAAGTTACCATGAAGTTGACTCAACACCCCTAAACTGGTTCAAGAAAAAATGAGCATTTTACTGAGGGAGGCATTATTGTTAGGTGGTGATATTACATTGCAATAGCTCTAGTCTGGTGAATCTAAAAATATGACAAGATAACGGCTGATGGCCTAGACTTATTAAAGCCTGACTAAAGACCGTAGGGTCCAAAGACTTAAAAGTACCTGATTTAGACAACAATTTTTCTATTTGGGAAAAAAAAGTATAATTCCACTGTTACACTGTAAGAATAACTAACGACCGAGATAAGTTATACTCTAACTTAGTGGGTCAAAGTACAGTTGATCAAATGATCAAAATTCGCATATTTCGAACGCATTGCCATGATTTTTACCAATAGTTAAGCGTCATGTGTGTTATGAGCCAACACATCAGAACCGTTTGGCTAATCGCTACTAAAATACATTCTGCCATTAACCTTGAATTGGTTTAAATGTTGGGGCGAATCAGTAAAATGCTCCTCAATTACTGTTACATCAAAAAGGTGATTGATGTGTGGGTTTCCAGGGCCCACGGTGATCTCCGCAAGCTAACAGTCATAGCATCCATGCTAATAACCCCAGAACACGGTTAGGAAAAACAATCTGTTGTGTCAGCCGCGTGACGCTATGCGAAGTAAACGCAGACAGAAACAGGTTTTGAGGAAATACATTTGCTTTCTCACCTTTTGGATGAGAAAAGCGGCCCAGATCAGTGTTTCAGGGACCCTCATGATGCCTAGCTTGTTGTTGTTTTACCCATCTACCAACCAACCGTTCGGCTCGAGCCCCTCACACAAGCCCCCACCAGCTGTTTGGGGAAACCACGCCCCCTTTTTATACGCGAGATTTGTGATTGGCTGTTACCTTCACGAGCAAAAGAACACATCCCTGATTGATTAAAGTCAAAGTCAATCAAAAAGAACAAGTAAAAGTCTTGGTAGTGAAACGTTGCAAAATAAATAAGATAATAAATATAAATTCTACGTTTTCTAGACTTATTTTTTCGTTTGACCGGTGTTTCATAAATAATATTTAAATAGTACTGGCGTTGTTTAACTTTGAAAGAGGGGCCGTTCATTTATATTGGCGAATATGTCCACAGTGGGATCTGAAAAAGGTCACATTTTAAAGAATGAAATGAACAGCTAAGCAAAAAATTAGATCAGAACATTAAGTCAGAATGAAGCACCGAGGCGTGTAGTGTAAACATGGCTTTTCATAAATGACCTCATGCCCTGTTTAATCTTTGCAAGCCCGATCTTGTTATTCATTGACGTACTGCAGCGGCTTGATTCACTCAACATGATGTCATTCCATATGTTCGTCTCTCTGCCGGACATCAAGCGACACAACACCGGAACTCAAGCGAATTCCACCTCCAGAATAAAAGGATAAATTTCGAGCGTGCGTTAATTTTTTTTCCTTTATTTTGCAGGTCTGCTCTGATTATAAAATACTGCAATTAATTATTCAGTGAACATTATTTTATAGACAACAATTGTCTCTCCTACACCATGGCTCTTGCACAAAACTTCATACATCTCTCCCAACATATGGTGATGGGCTTACCTTTATCATTAATAATGTGGTAAATATAAGATTTTTTTTCTGTATTTATACAGTTAAAACGGCAAGTCAATTTTAAACTTTGTACTTAAAAATTAAGTGTACTTTACATTTTGAATTATGTAAAGAGTCCTATTCAGGACTTCAGACACAATTTTAAGTTATGAGTTCAAATTTCCTTATGCAGTGCAACCAACCCCAACCACATTAAAAAATGAAATGACAATCAATAAATTGATATCTTAATATATTTTTTCAGTTATTGATAAAGCTTTTTTTATTTTAAATATTAATCTTAATGATGCATTTTTCTGCAGACTTTATTTTTTCATAGGACAGTCTGAATTCTGTTTCAATTATCCTATCCACAATATTGTAACTCGGTTGAGGAAATCAATCAACTTAATTACTTTTTTCCTGTAAAATCCTTATCCGTGAAGATTGAGAAATCTTTCTCTAACCTTATTTAGAGTAGACTGAGCCTCAGAGAAGAAAACAACAGCTGTGTAAATTGTGTGTAAGGGGAACTGAAGTCTTTGAAAAGACTTAAACCCAGAAACAACACACTGGTGTCATCAAATGCAGCTAGCATATTTACATCTTTTAGTAAGCTGTCATATGCTTAAGTATGCAAGGAGTGCTTTGGTGCTTTGAGAATCATAAGAGGTTGACAAAACTGCATCTATTCGCCACTGAAGGAATAACTACTATCAGTGTTTAACACAAGGGCTATGTCAGAAAAGGTGTAGTTACCACACCAAGTGTCAAAAATAAATCAACTGCCCCCCCTATATTTATCATATGTAAATTGAGAATACAATAAAAACTGTTTTTAGCAGGTACAAGACGTCCGTCTTCTAGCAAAAAAATGCCGAACTTTTCATGTAACCACGCCATTGATAGGCTCTTATTTTGAACCTGAAACCGGAAGTTATATTTTTCACTGTGGCTAGGTAGAGCTAGCTTGATACCGTACGGTTTTGGAATTCAGTCTCCCAACTACTTTGGAAGGTAATGCAGCACTCGTAGTCCTTCGTACTGTAAGTATACGTTATAGCAATAACATTATATTTTGCATCTTTAAATGTATACGTCTTTATTGCCATTTCAGTGCTATTTATCTAATGTTTTCCTTGCTGAAGAAACAAACAGCGAAAGCCGGTGTTTTATACAGTAGCTTCCATTACGGGTGATGTTAGCTACTTATCCGGCTAAGCTAGTTGCCTTCCGTTGTTGGCATTTCCATTTTTTCTTTCTGTTAAATTTGCTCTACTCATTCAATCTTGACTAAATTATTAGGTTAAAGCTGTGGCACAACTTTTCTTTTGTGGTTTGTAGTCATAAGATCCATCTTTATGTCGTTTCATTAATGATTAACCATGAGAAAAAAAAACGGCTATGCTGTCTGTTTTAACGTATAATGTTAAAGCAGAGTCACTGTTCAGCATCTTTCACAGCGCTAACGAAGCACAGCATTTTAAAAAGCTACAGCCGTAATAAAACAGCATTCTTTCATGGACTATTAACGTTACATAAGGCTTGAACGTGAAAAATTATTGCTGCTGTGGCTTAATTCCCAGTCCCTTTAACTGAGTCCGAGATATCTGTCCGGGCTGGAGATGATGTAAGTAGGACTGGTATGCAGAAGTCTGACATCAGCCAGAAAGTCTCTGAAACACTGAAGCTGTGTTGACTCAGGCCAAATAAGGAGGAAAGGAGCTTAGATAGTCTGAGGTGAATTGTTCTGTAGGTGGAATATGGTATTTGTGGTTAATAACAGAGACTTTTATTCCATTTTAGATCAACTAAAATGGCTATGTTTTTATTCCTGTGCAATCTGCCAAGTTCTCTCTAATCACTACCAATATTCAGTGTTTTAATGTATAGATTTATTTTTTTTCACTGCTTACTTTTTCTTTTTTCTTACTGCAGGGAATCTTAGCGCATTGTTCTCATCATCATTCCAGTCAGCACATCATGGCTGGCTTCAGACAAGAGGATGTTGAGTTGTATTATGAGATGGGAGAGGAGCTGGGCAGGTATTTCATGTCTTTTCTTCTCTGACAAAACAAATGATATCTTAAAGCATCTATCTGACGCCAGAAAAGACATTGCTCACATTTGACTCCAATGTGTATTGGGTAAAGGGCATCTCTGAAAACAGTTTTAGGCTGCTTTGTTTGTTTTCTGTTTTTGTTTAATTAAATTGTGTTTGTGTGTTGTGTGATTTGGTAAAACAGTTAGGATAAAGTTTGAAAGCAAGGTACCAGAAAACTGCATCAAATTTCTGTTGTCCTCTATTCCTGAGCACAGATATTAGATTTTATAATAATCAGTACCAGTAGTTTTTTCACAAATAGCATGTGAGCATGATGTATTGTTAAATCACATATAATTATGTGTCTGAGATGCATTTTGATGCCAGGTGTGAAGTGCTAGCCATCCAAAACATTAGATTGGATGAAGGCCAAATTATTTAAGCATGTGTCAGCAGGTTATTTTATAGCTTGTAAACCGTTCCTCAGATTTTAATAGTTAAAACTCAACTTTCTTTACCTGAGCTCTTTCTTCTGCAGTAATGCAGCAAAAGTATGACATCACTAGCTCTCAATGTACCTTCCCACCTCTGCTGTAGTGTAGAGTTTCTAAAGGAGAGAGGGCTCTGTGTGTGCGTGTGTTGTGTGAAACAGAAAGGTATGCAGACGTTAAATGTGAGAGCATTCAGTTCTTTCACTGTCATGATTTACAAAATCCTTTTTCCTAATCTGTACATTGATCACATTGCTCTTGTCAGTAATGTTATTTATTAATCTACTTTTTAAACACCTAAAAATAAAAAAGCCAAGCAGATCTATGTTATCCTTATTTGTTAACCCTCTTTTCTTCTCTCGTCCTGCAGCGGACAGTTTGCCATCGTACGTAAGTGTAAAGAGAAGAGCACAAGTGTCGAGTACGCAGCAAAGTTCATCAAGAAGCGGCGGCTGTCGTCCAGCCGGCGGGGCGTGAGCCGTGAAGAGATCGAGCGAGAGGTGAACATCCTACGCGAGATCCAACATAGCAACATCATCACCCTGCATGACATCTTTGAAAACAAGACTGACGTGATCCTGATCCTGGAGCTGGTGTCTGGAGGAGAACTGTTCGACTTCCTGGCTGAAAAGGAGTCTCTGACAGAGGAGGAGGCCACCCAGTTTCTCAAGCAGATCCTCGACGGCGTTCAGTATCTGCACTCCAAACGCATCGCTCACTTTGACCTCAAGGTCAGCAGCTTGTGTGGCTTGTTTGTGAGGCTCTGGGCCAGCAGTCGTAATTGATGTGTTAGTGAGAAGTTCGGTTATGGCGCAAGAAGTTTAAGTTTTTCCATCTGAAAGACATCAGAGGCTGAATGGTTTAAAAACACACACTGTTTTTAAACCATTCAGTGCTTGTTTGCTGCATTGTGATACAGAAAAGATATTTTAGCTAAATATCTTTGTAAAGTCGCCTTGAGTTTGCTATAATAGTCAAGCAGTTCTCATAAAACAGTGTTGGTTAGTAGTAACACAAGAAGTTTTAAAACAAAGAAAGTACCCAGGTTAAAGTTAAAGATTTGTAAAATAAAATAAACTTAATTTATATATCACTTGTTTCACTAAAGGCTCTTTTACATTAGGAAAAATAGCAGTGCTACTAGCATCTGTTTATACTTTTTTCCTTCGCAGGATTATACATTTATTGTTGTTTCTAACCTCTTTACATTTGTGCAGTTTGTTGACGATTGATGAAGCCCAACACAGTTACGTTAAGACAGAATAGTGGCTTATGGTTTCTTAGTGTTATGCACATACACCGGCTCTTATTCACATGTATTGCTATTGATTGTGATGATTCAGCAACTGTGTGGTAACCTTTCTAATGTCATTGCTGCTGAATCAATCCATGATGAGCAAGACACTGATGTCATTTAGGAGGATCTAAAGGAGTTGTTTAAATGTCAGTGTGAAATGATAACTTAGCTGATACCTTTTGTCTTTCTTTCAGTTCTGTTTACATTTGTTCTAAACTTATTCTCTCACTAATTTTTAGCTCCCCTGTTATTATCTTTCAGCCTGAGAACATCATGCTGCTGGACAAGAATGTCCCCAACCCCAGGATCAAGCTGATCGATTTTGGGATTGCTCATCAGATTAAAGCAGGAAATGAGTTCAAGAACATTTTTGGAACACCAGAGTTTGTTGGTGAGATCAAATTCCTCTCAGCTCCTGAACTTCAGTCTCGCCGAGTAAAAAAGTTCAGATTTTGTGCTTGTTTGTGCCCACGCTGGCAAGTGAGTGGATGATAGTGTGCTTCAGATCTCCACATCTGGTTTGCATTAAAGTGTACATTCGTCTGTGTTTCACAGCGCCTGAAATAGTCAACTATGAGCCACTTGGACTGGAGGCGGACATGTGGTAAGATGTCATCGTGTTGTTGTTTTTTTTGTCTCCTCTGAAGCTGTTTATTGACCTCTGTGACAGTTTCCATTTATACTTGGGTCTTCTTTTCTTTCCAGGAGCATCGGAGTGATCACATACATTCTGTGAGTAACGTTTCACATCATGTCCGACTGTTAACATTTCTAGAAACATCAGTCACCTCATTTACTTATCCAAATGTTTTTTTAAAGCAAAGCCTTCTATCTTTGTTCCTGTAGGTTAAGTGGCGCTTCACCATTTCTGGGTGAGACCAAGCAGGAGACGCTGACAAACATCTCAGCTGTCAACTATGACTTCGATGAGGAGTATTTCAGCAACACCAGTGAGCTGGCCAAGGACTTCATTCGCCGCCTGCTGGTCAAGGATCCAAAGTATGAAGTTGTTTAGATTTCATTCCAAAAGTACAGAGCAGAAATCTGTGCTGTGTAAACATGAAAAAATTTAATTTTGGTAAATTTTTTTTGTAGGAAAAGGATGACAATCGATGACAGTCTGGAACACCCCTGGATTAAGGTGAGCGTTTTATTTAGTGTTTATATCGTAACATTTTTGGATTTAAACTCTCAAGCATCAATACTGTATCTGACTTTATAATTTAGTTTTGGGCGATGTATGTGTTTAGTCCTTATTTCAAGCTCTTATCTTTTTCTCTCTTCAGGTTATCAAGAGGCGTAATGTCCGTCCAGAGGAGAGAGATCACAAGCCTGAGCGCCGTCGCCTGAAGACCACTCGTCTGAAGGAGTACACCATCAAGTCCCACTCCAGCATGCCACCCAACAACACTTATGTCAACTTTGAGCGCTTCTCTCAGGTCCTCGAGGAGATTGCCGCAGCAGAGGAAGGCCTGAAGGATCTGGAGCGCAATCAGCGCTCCTGCCGAGAGGACGTGGCGGCTCTGCTGTCCATATACGAGGAGAAGGAGAGCTGGTACAAGGAGGAGAACCAGAGCATCTCCAGCGACCTGAGCCACATCCGCCAAGAGCTCCAACGCACTCAAGGCCAGCGCAAGAGGAGCCAGGAGGAGACCCGGCTCACCATGCAGGCCGCCAACATCCTCAAGCGCAAGTTTGGGCGCCTGGAAAACCGCTACGAGGTCCTGGCTGAGCAGGTGGCCTCTGAGGTCCGCTGGGTGGAGGAGCTGGTCAAGTCCATATCTGCAGAGAAGGACGGCCTCGTCTCCGGCGGCATGCCCTGAACTGGGCTGATAACCAGCAGTGACACTTTGTTCCTCAAGTATCCTCCTGCCCGTCTTCTCTGCACATGTCCGACACAGCAGAGTCTGAGTGGGTCAGTCGACATCATAAGCTACGCTGCTGCTGCCCATTGAGAAAAATGTTCCATCCTTTTTATATCATGCTTAAAAGAACCTGCAGGAAGCAGAGAGGAAACACGTTGAACCCATTCCCCCATGAAAAGGCTCATTCCTGTGTTTTATACATTTATTTATAATTTTAAAGATTTTACATACTGTTAAGTCACTGTAATACATTGTAGGTCACGCAGTTCTTTGCAAATGCAAACCATTTTGGCTTTTTTAGTCTTCCAGTTTTGACAGCTTTTTTGCTTTTTTTTCCCAGTGCTGTAAAAAGACATAGATGTCTGTTCGTTCGCTCTTGCCTCAGGATATATCGGCCAGTTATGCAAGAAAGCCTCACAATATGCAGCTTATAGTGTCAGATTTGCACAGATTTCAGGGGTATTTATTACTTTGGTTACATTTCACGTTCAATTGCAGCTGACAATTAAACTCTTATGTTGGGACACTATAAAGGATGCAATAATCATAAACCCTCAGCATAGAAAAAAGAAAAATTTAGTGTAATGCTTAGTTTTACAGTTCTGTGCTAAAGATTATTATTACTAATTTAATAGCGCTTTAATTACGGAATGATTTCTAGAGTTATGTGGATGTGTTTCAGTTGATCACCCTCTATTTTAGCTACAATTACATGATACTGACCAAGAAACATGTGGTAAGGAAATTATTTGGAAATCAGTATGAATTCGCAGAGCTGTAAAATAGTGTTATGAAGCTCAGAATGTATAAACTCATCTTTGCAGTGCCTGTAAACTGATCGACCATATTGCCTCTGCCAGCACTCACCTGTCATCGCGTCAGTGACATTTTTTCACATTGGTTATTTCTCGATGTCTTAAACTCTACAAGTTTTGCACAGTAGCCTTGTAAACCAAATAGTGTGCATGGAAACTTGCTGTATATACTGTAACTCTTCTGTTGTCCGTCTCCGTTTTCACTCTGAATATTCCTGCACACTTACAACATTCCATCGATGCGTTTCACATCCAGGCAGCACATTCCCTGTGTAAATCATAGAAAGTATATTATATAGTCTGTAGTATTTTCAGTAGAGAAATGTATCATTGTATCATTTGCACTTAAATGATTATAGCAGTGTTCCAAAATATATTTGAAACAGTCTCTTAGTTGTAAAAAGGAGCTGTAAAATTAAATGTCTGTGTCAAATAAACAAAGTTACCACCATTAACAAGTTGAATTCATGTGTCGTCATTAATCTCACTTGGACTTCTCTTTATCTTTGCTCTGTTTGTTAAAATTATTCAAGTTGTAGCACACTTGTGGGATGCCACCTCCTCCCATTAGATCTTAAGAGACAGAGGTATGCTAACAATCCTTGAGATTTATGTCCATGTTTTGCTTAGTAATTATAATGAAAGTTGATGTAACAGTTTTTGTTTAGCAGCGCTGTTATCATATGCTTTGGCTTGTCATGTGTGCTCCAGTAACTGAGTGCATTCACAAAAGTAATGCACTTAAGTTACACCTTTGAGTTACTTTTAATTTACTTGAGTATTTACATTTAATTGTGCTGGACTCCTCAGCAGATAAAGGGGAAATACAGCCCTCTGTAGTGTGACAGCTGCCCTCTAGTGGCAGTTTACTAACATAACCTTGATGAGATCATGTTTTTTTTAGAACTTAAAGTTATAATTCCACATTGATCTCACATCTTGATATTATTCTTTATAATATTTGATGCTGAATCTCTCTTGTAGTGTTCAGGTTGAGAAGCTGTTCGATCATTCGTCTTCCACTCTGCTGGGAGCCGTCAGAGCTGCTTTCACCACCTCTGACTGCTGCAAAATGCTGCCACATGAATATTAACAGGCACAAAGATAATTGAACACATTACTCCTGTGTTAGCTGACACCGACTGCCTGTTTCTATCCACATTGATTTTAGAATTTTATTATAACCTTTAAGGCCTTAAATGGCCTTGCTTCAAATTAAATGAAAGATTTATTGATAGTCTAAGATCAATGGCTGCAGTTTGTGGCTGAAGGTGATCAGCTGCTGGAGCCCACCGAAGGTGAAAATCTCAACCTGCTGAAATCAGAAAGGCAGCATCTTTGGCGTTTTTTAAAAATCTATTCTTTGAAAATATCATGTTTGCTGGGTTTTTATTCGACTACTCTTGCTGTGTTACAATTTAACCGTAAGCCAAGAACTATCCAAATACTGTTTATTTTATCATTATCATTGGCCAATTTGGCAAAGACAGTAAACATCTTATTTTGTTTGAACTTAACTACAGGAGCTATGTTCATGTTCTTGAATAAATATTAATCAAAATATCTGTTTATACACCCAACTCATATGCTCTCTGTGCTTTTCTTTGCAGTGTTTGATGGTCACATTCGTAGCTGTCTGGTAGCAAAAGAAAAGCCTGACTCCATTCGACTCAGAGAGGCTTTTTAGGTTTGTTGGTACCTTTTGCAAATTGTATCACAGAACCACGAAACAGTGCAGTATTTTTAATGTTTTTTTATATATTAATTTGGCAATAATAAATAATTCAAAAGTAACAACCTTGTCATCACACTCTTGTTTGGCTCCATGAGTCATTACAGCTGTTTGTTGATGATAAATGTATCAAATGTATGTAAATTTCATCTGTATATAATGCAATAATCTGTTCTGTAAACTTTGAGACTGATCAGCATCCTGTAACTTTGATGTGTTTGAAGGTAAATGTAAAGTTGATTTCTTAGTTTACAAATGATACAACAGACTTTTTAAAAACCATTTTGAAACAAATGGATAACCAGAGCCAGACTGCTACATTCACCTCGACCGAGTGATGAGAGGAGACAGAAGAGCTGCACATCTGTGTGTTAAAATCAGTTGGACTTCACACTGTGTGAGAGACTGACAGCTGGAACAGCTGGAAGTGTCAGTAGTGAAATCCATGGCAGTGTTCTTAGGAAAAAACTGCAGTCTGTGCTTCATGATGCCCTCTGTGTTTTTAACTGCGTCAAAATATAGACAAGACATTCAAAGATGGACAGCGCCTCCTGCTGTTTTTCATCATTCTGATCCGTGTCAGCACAAATCCATTCTTATAGAGTGGGAATGTCCACTGTTTATGCATCTTTCAGAGAATTAATGTGGGCACAGAGTTTCAGAGCAGGTCCCAGTTTAAAGTTCATGGTGCTGACGAGATGCTCCTCTGTCAGGAGCAGCAGAGCCTGTCCATCTATCTCCTGGGAGCGAAACTCCTCAGCTACATACTGACCACCTGGAGAACACAACAAATAGAGGGTTAAAGTGTGTGTACTTTGTTCATTTTAATGTGTTTTATATGCTGTTATTTGCAGAATTATACCCTAACTATAATTTTCATGTCTCTATGTGAGTGTTTATGCTGAAATACAAATATCAAGTGCATTCAGGTGTGTTGCAGTCCGAGGAGTACCTGGCAGGGAGTTGATATAAGAAAACACTTGTTCCACGTCCCACTGAGACGGACAGCTGACGTCTTCTTCTTCTTCTCCGTCAGAAACACTGATCGTTTCAGTCTGCTCCTCCTCTCTCTCCTCCTCTCTCTCCTCCTGCTCTCTCTCCTGCTCTCTCTCTCTCTCTCGCTTCCTCTCAGCCTGTTTACGGAGCCTGGTCGTCATGGGAACGGAAGGCTCGTCCTCCTCCCGCTCCCCCCCGCCTCGCTGGACCTCCTCTGCAGCGACTGACCCATGAGCCTGTGGAGCACAAAAAGACTGTGAGATAAATTCACCATCTCCTTGGTCTCCTGTTTTTTTTAAAAAAAAAAAAACCAGTGTAACAGCACAACGTTTAACCACAAGCCAGGAGTCTCCTTCAAAGCTTCTCCTGTCAGATGCAGCAGCTCCCCAGAGAGCAGCTCGTCTCAAAGGACCAGCGATCCCTGCACCACCTCTGCATCTCACTACAGTATCTGCAGCAGGTCGGTGATGTTTGCCGACCTGTCTCAGAAAATGTTCTCTGGAGGCTCCGTTGACTCTGCTGGGGGGTTGTCCTCTCCTGCCCATGGGCCTGTGACCCCAGCGACCTGCCCTCAGCATGGTGATGCGTTTGGTGCAGCTCACACTGAACCTAAACACAGAGGCAGACTCAACATGTTAAATTGGATTCACACAATCTACTGCAGATGATCTCATTTGTGTAGTAATGGCACTGCAGTCGTGAAACACAAAAGAACCGCAAGATTTAATCCTCCTGTGAGTGCAGAGAGCAGACAGGCCTTTTGCCATCAGCACAGAGCTCATAATGTGAGTCTGGACTCAAAGCTGTTCTCTCTTTGATGTCTGGATATAAAAGAGAAACCTGGGTGTGATTATACACTTTTTTATACACTTAGACATTTTCTTATAACCCAAGTTAAGCTTAATGGTTTCCAGATGTCAGACGAAGTGTCTCACAACTGCTGAGATGAGAACCTTTTTTTTTCTTTTACCTGTCTGGTGTGATGGGGGAAAACAATATAATGCTGCAGTTTTGCTCTTATTTACACAAGGATGAATTTCAAGTGATAAGTGTGGTTTTATTTATTATTTCCATGAAAATGCTTCCATACAACACGTAATCATTTATCTGAAGTGCATTTGTTAGGGACTATTTTCAGCAGTGGATTAATACACATTCAATAAGTGTCTCAGGCAGAAATGAGGAAACATGTCACCCAGTGCAACAGTACAGCTTATTTACATGTTTTAGTAGTTTATGGATACCTCTTCAGCTCGTCAGGCTTGACTAAACAATCAGTAATTGTTGCTACATGAAACAGATGTTGCTTTCAGTCTTTCTGTGGGGTTTGCTGGATTGCACTTTACAATTTAACAGCTAAAAAACACTGAAACAACAGAATAGTAAAGCAGACTGGTCACTTTCTACATAGTAGTAAGTCTATTGTCGACCCTTTAAAGTGCAGGTGTAAGAATTAGTGGCACCTAGTGGTTAGGTTTCAGATTGCAACCAAGTGAATATCCCTCCTCTCGCTCTCAATGCACTGAGATGAACTTAATGTGGCTGCTTAAATTAAGAAATATGTAAAGATCCAGTGCTTGGTTTGTCCATTCTGGACTACTGTAAAAACAAGGTGGTGCAACATGGTGAACATAATGGAAGAGAACCAGCTCCCTCTGGAGACATGAAAAGCTCATTTAAAGGTAATGAAAACACAACAAATTATTATTATGAGCTGATTATACACTAATGAAAACATTTCTGCCTAAACCACACACACTGGACCTTTTTTTCTGAGACTAGAGTTTTTAATCACCTCAGAAGAGCCAAAATGAAAGTTTGTCTAGCTTAACGTCAATTTGGCATCTATATAATAACTTTTCTCTGAATCCACAATGCAGTTTAAAATACTTGGCTGACATTATTTCATAGAACCACGCTGATTCTTGATGGTCCTTCTGGTTATTAATTAACTATTAACTATTGTTTGTTCACTGCATGAGAACCAGGAACTTGGTAACAACATCGTGATGTGTGAGTGGTTTATTTACCTTCTGACACACGTCATGGAGCAGAAACGTTTGGAGCGCAGAAAGGTGTGAGCGTAACCTCTGTTCCCACAGAACTCACACTGCAGCACACCTGACACAGTCTCCTCCAGCTCTGCAAGTTCACAGGGGCAGCTGTTAGTCACACATGTGGACACACACACACACACACACACACACACGAAAACACACACGAAAACACACACATACACACCCACATACACCACCTCACCATCTGGTGCAGGGCCATCGTTCTCCATCTCAGAGTCTGTTGAATCTGACTGGTCAGCATCCAGCGGACTGTCCTCTGCTGCTGCATCCCCATTGGTTTGCATCTCCTGGGATTCAGGAAGTGAAGCCTGTTGGTCTGCTAACAGCGATGAGGGGACCACCTGCATTAAGAGGTCCACTTAAAATAAACTATAGTATTTTTTTTAATTCCATCATTAAAGAAAGAGTGTGTTTTGATGCTTCAATGATGTCAGTGTTTGTACCAAATTTTGTTCTCAAAAAACTGTGATGTTCAAAGGCTGATGACATTTAATATTTTTGATAATGTAATGACACTAGTGCAAAATTTGCAAAATCAGTAAAAAATGTCAGCAACATCTGTAGGGGACTTTTACTTCACAACTGATTGAAATACTAAGACATCAATTTTGGAATCTTACTGATGTTTCAAATAGTTACAAATGTTTTTACTATGTTCTCCATCACACCTGCCCTTAATTTTTCAGGATAAAATTTTTGATCAAAATTACCGGGAACGGCTCCAGGCCCTCTCTGATGACAAATCCCTCTACGAGGTGTGTGAGGACGTGGGTTGTAAGGATCCTTTCAGGGCTCCCTGGGACGCTGGTTGGGGAGGAGTGGGGCTGGCTGGGGCCTCTTACTGCTGCTGGCAGGATGGGAGGAGGCAGAGGAGGTGACGGAGGAGGAGGGTTGCTGCTGTTGGTGCTGTTGGTGGTGGCAGTGACGAGCTGGGACGGCTCCTCCACCACTGGTGACCTGATCACTGAGTGACTGGATATGATGGGAGATGAACCCATCACTGCTGAATGAGAAGAGGCATGACAGATGGAAGAAGTTGTTGTTGTTGTTTCATAGCTGCTATAAAATAAGTTGGATCCTGTTTAATACATCAAAGTTAGCTCATTTTATGTTGTGTTTTACATGTACATCCATTTATTGATCTTCAGCACTAATTATGAAAAGGTACCTCCAAACCAGCTTTATGAAACAGACTGATCCACGTTCAGATTTTAGTTGATTTAAGACAGACTTTTCACAATAAAACGCTGCTTTTCTGAGCTGTCTTTAAGCAACCGCTAGCTGGTAAAGAGAGTTTGTAAGGTTAGAAGGTTTTATCGTATGATATTTTAATTTTCATGTTTAAGTTTTTACCTGCACCATTCTGCTTAGGAGGTCCGATAGGAGGCGTAGGAGTCATGTCTCTTTGTGGGATGGCAGAACATTCATTTTTCCTTTCCTCTGAGGTCAATCCATTCACTTTGCATGTTTGTCCTGACTGAAAATCACACCAAAACAAATCCTTGATCATTATAATACATTTTCAGAACAGGAAAACCTTATAAAGCCTAACCACGGCACGCAGCAGCTCACCGATGGAGTTTCATTGCGTCTGACTGGATGCACTTTCAGATCAACAGCCACCGTCTGAGGAGGCGGGAGGTTCTGGTAGGGCATCTGGACCAGAGCCTCAGCCACAGGCAGCTCCTGTTCAGTCAGCAGCACCCGTCCTGACTGGACGGCCAAAGCCTGGGTCGAGTGCAGGGACAGCCTCTGGAGGGAGGCTGGGGGGTACTGGGGCAGCCTGGGGAGAACCAGAGGGGGAGGAGGAGGTGGAGGCTGGTTCTGCACTTGTGGAAATGAGGTCCGACGCTGTGGAGCAGCCACCAGAGGAGGAGGCTGAGGCTGAACGGGGGCTTCTGGGATTAAGGTCTGAGCTGATGATGCATGTAAGCTGGTGACAGACAGAGAAGTAGAAGATGAAGAAGAAGAAGTAGTGGAAGAAGAAGAAGAGGCTTGGGGGTCATTGACGGCCTGGGACTGGGTGCTGGGAGTAGTCAGTCTTTTAACTGAAAGAGAGAGAGGGTTGCAGCTGGTTTCTCGAGGTGCTACTCTGAGGGTAACTGGCTGGAGCTGCCTGTGGTTTGGAGCTCCTCCTGCTGCTTGTTGGAGGATGAGCTGGTGGTGCGCCACCCGCTGGCCCGGTGGACAGGACAGCTGCTGTTTGACCAGAGCGTTGGTCTGCACTGGAGAGTAGGCTGCAAGGAGAGCAATGAATAGACATGAGGAACAAAAACGAGCTAACACACAAAAGAAATATCTCTGAGTACTGCCTGTCTGTTTAGGCTGACTGGAAAATAACAATACCAGTCCAAAAGCTTTGGCTACTGCTCAGCCTCAAAAACAGGAAGTGCATGTACATGAACATTAGTATTCTTGTATTGATCACATTTGGAATATGATATTAACAGAGGAGAAAATTTCATTTCTATATTAAATCTATGATTAGCCTTTTAACTAACTAGCTACCTGAACTTGGGTGTTATTGATAATTTATCTAAACAACATTAAAAATGCAGTCTTTTCCCCCATCTTCAGCGTTGTACAGCTGGTTGATCAGTCGGTTGTTGTTCTTTCTGAGTAAATATATTCAGATTTTGTTTTATGTTTAATGAAATGACTTGTGAAAGTCATTCGGAAACAGCTGTTTAATAAGTTTGTAAAGACAAAACATGGGAGTTGATCTAATGTCACTGTGACTCATCACTTTCTGGTAATCTTTCCTTTGAACCTCAGTATTCGAACACAAGTTCACCTGGGGCTATAATCTGGGGTCCTGAGGCCAGCCGGTTGACGTCAGCCGGTCCTGTTTCTGTCGAGGTGTCAGTCAGCTGGTTGGTCTTCAGCGCACAGATTGACGTCTTAGACAAAGAGGTTGCCTGAGTCAAGGCCTGGGACTGGGCAGATGGCTTTAAAATCACACTGTGGGCTGTAGTCAGTGCTCCAGGCAGCTGGGCACGCAGAGCCAGATTCTGCACCTAAACGTATGCAAAATGAAGCTCATTTTACTCTGTTTGTAAAAAAAAGCCATGGGATGTGGGGCTGACAGCCTTTCACTATCTTGTCCTTTTGTGCAGATTTGTTAATGGTTCATTCATCAAATTCTCAGGATGCATTTTTTACCTCTAACTTACACATTTTACCACATACCTGTTAATTTTGCACCATGACACAAATTGTGCAACATCCTGAAGTTTTTAACATTGAGGTCTTGTGATGTGCATGCGTTTGTTCTAATTTTGTGCCTTGCAAAGTTTGTACCTGAGAGGAGGTAGGTAAAGAGGAGCAGGAGGTGACAGCAGGGAGGTCTGATTGAACTGCAGCCACCGTGGCTGCAGGGGTTAGAATAAGCTAGCAGAAAGCATGGAGAGACAGGTGGCTAGTTGGTTAAAAATAGAGATTCCATGTTGTCAGAGAAAATAAGAAAACACACACAGAGTAAAAATAGAAACAGGGCAGAGAAGTCATGCAGTTTTAAAGTACCAGCATGAAAAGCTTTTTTAATAAGGTTTGTACCATCTGAGTACGAAGGTACATCTGAGCTTGGGTACAGTTGGCCGGTCTGTTTCCCAGGAGCATGGCCTGCTGGGATATGGTGGTTGCAACTCCAGAGGAGCTGGATGTTTGGGTTCGGCCAATTAGCTGGGCTGCCACAGGAGATGCTGGAAAACCAACCTGGATTGAGTGCAGCACAGTGAAAAATGATAAAAGAGAGATGCTGATGTCGCTATCTGTGCTGAGAGTAGGTCAACTTTTTAAGGTAACACAGATACCTACTGGGTTTTGGGAAACACCAGCAGGCTGATGAGCCAAACTGCTGCTGGATGACGAAGGTGGCTGCCCCTGACAGACTGAAGCCTGAAAAACATTGGCAAGATTACACATCCAGTCATATTAAACTGACTTGTCATGCTAATACAGAGCAGACACCATCTGACCTGCTGTATGGTGGCCAAACTCTGCAGATGGGGGGTGTGCTGGTGGTGCTGCAGGGCTGCTGTCTGCAGCATGAGGTGCTGCTGCTGGGCCGCGTACATCTGATGCAGGTACTGGGCTGCCATGCTCTGAGGTCTGTGGATGGCGTGCTGGATCACCTGATGCATCACATGATAGACGCATTAAGTGCTTTAAAAAGTCATTTCAAACCATAGTCTGCAGCATATTTTCTCATTAGCTGTTTTTCCAATTGAGAAATTGCCAAAAATAAAGAATTTGAGCACTGAGTTTTAAAAAAATGTAAAAATTTGACGTTTTGATTTAATTGTTTCTAGAATAATGAAGATTTGATTTGTAAAAGATACACTTATTTTATTATTTTAGGTATATCAAAGATTTACAAAGTACCCAATCAGTTATTTAATTGCACTTAAGTCATGTTAGTCATTTTATAAGACAGCATTTTTTTAAGTTGACTACAACTCTTGGCCAATTGAAAAAATACATATACTATTGTATGTATTTGAGTAGCCTAAATGTTCACACCAGTGGGGTGGACAGTCTTTTTCTTCTACTACTTACCTTTAATTTTGCAAACTTTTTATATTCTGCACTGTGTTAAGAGTTATGGAGGATCATTACCTGCCCGCCTGTCAAGTGAAACAATGACTGCAAAGGGCACCGGTTTCTTTTACCTGAACTGCCTGTCTGTTGGGTGAGATGATGCTGAGGGAAGTAGAGGGCGCCTGGGTGCAAGTGGTACTGCTGGGGCTGACTGTTGCCATGGTGACAGCAGCTGATGTGGTGGGGGTGGTGGTGTTAGTGTCTGCCTGCTTCTCTCCTGAGCTCTGCGTATCCATCTCCCACATCACACACTGATTCAGTAATGGGAAAACTGTGGAGGTAAAGTAGACATTAATTAAAAGGAGGCAGTTAAATTAAATTGTTCCGAGTCCAGATGAATCAGGGTAATGGACCTACTTAGCACTTTTTTTTAAGTGTTTCTTGACTGCAAAAGGTTTTAGTTTATATCAAATGGAGCTGTAAATACTTAAGAGTTGTTAGTCCAATGTAGAACAAAACAGTTGGTGTTCATGCTGCACATTATTAAATTATATGCTACTTTACTACAAGATCGAGGAGGCTGTTTTCCCTTTTGAGATAAGATGCATAAAAATTGGCTAATACACAAAGAGGTTACTTGGTTTGAGAAATTTTGATAGAAATCAGTATGTTACATTTATTATTAAGTCATTATTAAAGGTAAGAAAATAAAGGCTTAAAGGTAAGAAAATAAAGGCTCTGTCACAGTGTTAAATCAATTGATTTTGAAGCTCTAAAATGAAAAATTTTGTGGCCTGTTGATAAAATATACAACTAAATTGGGCTAAATCTTTTATTCATTCGTTCTGCAGTTTGGTTAAGTTTGGTTTGGTTATAGGCCATTCTTGAAAAGACTATTCCAAAAAGCATAAAAAAAATGTCTATAAATTAATTTAATTAAACGGTGATCTATCCAGTGCAGCACTGAAATACCATGTTTTGTTTTCTTGCATAAATTATTTTTTAAGCATCTTTAAAAAAAATAATGTAAACAAACCAAACTTCGTGATTTTTGTTTTTTAAATATTTCTTAGTGAGTAAAATATAAAAATAGAAGCACAAGTTTATCAAATCATAGATTTGTACACAAGTCAGAAACAAACAATAACATCATAACATGAATGAGGACAGAGATTAATTATTGTAATTACGGAAAATTTATAAAGACCTAATAAGTAGGAAAAAGGTAAAATCGAAATTATTGATTTGTTTTCTCAGTTTGTTTTAAAAGTTATTTTTTTGCCACATCTGGAAGGAGATAAGCGGCTAAGGTGCTCCACATCTGGAGGCTTTGTTTATCTCTCAACCACAGATAAAGCCAGTTAAATATGAGAACATTATTTTGACGTCGTTAATTTTTAAATCCCGATAAGTTATCTTGTAAATAGTGAAATTCTTTTTCAGATTTCATAAGGCTAAATATGAACTGTCTGTAGGTGCCATGGCAGCTTGAATGGGCTATTGATTGCTTTTTGCTGCAGAGCCTGTTCTGTTCTGTTAAACACTTGCAAGATTATCTCGATAAATCCTGAAATATCACAAATTAGACCTCTCATGAATGCACTGTCCATCATTAAGGAAAATTCAACACAATAATTCATTCAAAACACCAGGATGTCATTCTCTGTCTGTCTGCCTCTGCTCGCTCAGAGAGCGCTTTATGCATGCACAACCATTCACCTCTTGTCGGCGTTACCTGCCTGGTATTGATAGACATGGGCCATCAGGAACTGACCATACCCCGGCACATTGTCCCAGTCGTGAAGCCTGCTGATGCGTCAGTATGTCTAAAATGGAGATTAAAAAATTAGACGGTACATAGAAGACATTGAAAAAGCCTTGACACAGCACCGCTCGCAGTGCGGGAGGACCTTCCACAGGCGGGGAGTCACTGCATGGAGACACCGGGAGATGTTGGATGGGTTCAGATGTGCTTTGATCCACTGTGATTGACTTTTGACTGATGTCTGATGGAAGGCTTTTAATATTTGCTCCCCCCCAAAAAAGAAAAAAAAAAAGGCTGATTTGAACTTCATAAGCTTTTTGAAGTAAATCCCTGAGGCTGAACACAAATAGATGCAAATGTCTGTCACAAACCGTTGTGCTGATATTACAGAAATGAAATAGGCTAACACTGTTAAAATCGCTTCCTATGGATTTGTTTTCTTAGATGACACTTCTTAGTTAGTTCACTTTAGGCAATATACCAACAACAACAAAAAAAAACCCCACCAACAACAAATGTTTGCATTTATGCGGCAAGCACTGATGAAATTTTTGATTTTTTTTTTTTGTTTGTTTGTTTTTGTGCAAAATTTTCCTGAGACATCATGAGTGTTGACTTGTCAAAAGTTTCATCCACGCAGAGGAAGCGGAGGATGTTGTCTCTCACGAGATATTCAAGTTCTATCGGAAATATTTAAGTGGGCAGATAACTATATCACACAAACCTGCATGAACCACTGAGTACAACGTTTGAACGATAGACCACCGATGTGAAAACTAAAAAAGTAATATATGATTTGAACACATCAGAAAGCAAACATATAAAATATGTCTTATGTCTAAATGAGAAGTAGGTTACAGATTGGCCTAAATTTATTTATTTAATTTAAAGTGTCTCCATAGAATATTGTCTCGTGTTGAATAAATACTTACAATAGACTAGATACTTTATAAGATTGATAATAACTATTAAATACTCAAACCTTTTTAATCAGTGTAAGAAATAATGATGGTGTATAGGCTAAGGGTAAATTCATATAATTTTCTTCCTTTTTTTTCATTATGAATTCATTCAGTGGTAGGACATAGTAGGCTATCTTTAACCCATTTTTTTCGAGCGAAGCTGAAAAAAGAAATGCTTTTCCCTCAAATCATGGCCAAGTTTTTGGTATTTTTCTGAACTGAAGCATCTCTATAATGCCCGAGCGCATATCTTTGAACTGGAAAGCAGCATTCACCCACATAAAAAGCATCAATTGGTACAGTCGGAATGGTCAAAGGATATATTTAACTTTTTAGACACGTTTATCACGTTATGTCTTTTTGTAATATGTGAAGCTAAATATATATATATTAGAGTGGGTATGTTGATAATTTTAACGTACAATTTATAAAACGGCAGGGTGGAGGATCTTTATGCGCCACCCCAAACATTCCGACAATGGACTAGTCCGTCGTTAGGCCTTTGCAGTAGGGAGTTGTTTGGCGGACCCCGCAAGTTTTTCCTTAGTTTACATGTTATTTTTGTTTCTCTAAAGAAGGACAAATTCTTCGTTTTTATCATCACTAGCCTAATTGTGTACTCGGTGTGTCAACGGACTGTATAAACAAAGTATTTTGGGCGTGGTATCGTTACACAACTAGAGAGCCAAAGAAGGAAGGAAGGCATCGGTGACTGGGACTGACCACGGCTGAGCTTATGATGCCGACGTTGCGGGACAGCACCATGTCCCATCCCGGCGAGAATTCTCACCAAGTCCGGGTGAAAGCTTATTATAAAGGGTAGGTGATCGTTATCCCCCCCAGCATGTCATCAACGGTGTTAGCAAGCCGATTTGTAGCAGTTTTAGACTTGGAAAGATAGCTAACCAGTTCGCTAGCATTAGCTTATCCGGCTAACGGCTTGCTAATATTGAGTACAGGTTTAGGTGAACTTAACTAGGCAGACAGACAGGTGAAACTGTCCAGACGCGTTGTCAGTGTAAAGCCAGGCTCTCTGTGTTGCTTAAGAAATGTGTCGGATAGACGGTAAAGTTGTAAAGTGGTTACAATGGAGTCTAATAGGTTGTTGATCGTGCTAAAAGCCTAATTGTGACATAGTTTGTAAGCTTTGTAGCAAGTGTGTGTGTTTGGCTAACGTTAGCTAACAGTTGTTAGCAGTAACTGTTCCACTGTCTATCACAGGAAGATGATGCCCTATTTAACTGAACAATTGATAGGGTTCACATATTACTTGGGTTGTTTTTATACACTAATAAACGTGAGTTTCTCATTGACAGTTATCAAATTAACATGCAGTTTAAATGTGCTGTTATGATACATTGGGATGGGCAAAGTGACAACAGGAAGTCATGCACATTACGTATTATTCCGAAATGGTCGAAAGGTATTGAAATCCAAAGTCTTGTTGTTCATCAGGTGAGCTAAAGCTGAACTGTCTTTCAAAAATCTCATTAAAATCCGTCCGATTCTTTATCTACTTGTGTTTCCTCTTTTCTTTACCCTTACCTTAACCCAACCTGAAGTCTAAATAGGGCACAACCGATCTGTACTTTCTTTATCACCTCATCTATTTAAGTTTTTTGTCCATTGATAAAACACACAGGTAATGAATTTTCAACTGAATACTGATAATCTGCAAGTTCTGACACCCAAGGCTCATCCTTAAATGCCATATTTTGTCCAACAAAAATCTAAACCCCTTCCATATTTAAATTTAAATCATATTTAGACAAAGGCGCCATCTCCGTGGTGCTTAATGTTTGCCTAAATTAAGTCATAAAACCGTCCTGAGAGACATATTTCGAAGTGGAATAAAACTTGACACATAAATGCATTATAGTGAGTGTCCATCCCTGATAATGTTATGTATTGGTTATGAAGCTGCTCGTGCTTTGAGTTTTTGTCATACCAAGCCTGATAGAGGTAGGTCAGCTGTGTTAGTTTCGCACTTGAATGTCACTGTGGAAATCTTTGGTCACCTGGTTGTTTTTAAGACACTCCCTGCCCCTCCGTCTCTGCTTGATAGAGCCAGTGATTGGAGCCCAGCCAAGACTTGAAAAACGTGAAGGGCAAGTCACCTCAGCCAGACCTGTTCTATTTCCGACAGGCTCAGGAACACTAATGTGTGTTGATCATTAGATGTCATCTCACAGAACAAAGCATGTGAAGTATTTATGAGGTTGCTGCTGAGGAATCTCAGCCATGTGGTTAAAGAGAGAATACCGTAAAATGGTCTCATTGTTTGGCTATTGGGATGCATTAAGACAAGATATAAAGAGTAAGGTTATTATTTCCCCAGGTTAGGTCGTGGGAGTTTCTAAGAGTCACAAATACACCAAATCAGCATATTACATAGATGCTGACAGATCAGGTATGAGCCACTTCCTCACTGTTCTAAAAGATTGTAGAAACACAAACTCGTTAACCTTATAAAACAATAAAATTGAAATGTGCCAGGCCAAAAGAAGAACCTTGGTCAGTGAATACATACACATCAATAAATTATGTGCACAGAGCCAGAACAACTAGTTGATTAATTGACAAGAAAAATAATCTGCAACTATTTTGATAATTGATGGACAGTTTCAGTTATATCTCATGCAATTTTATTTTATTTTATTTTTTTTTAAAAAAAGCTACATATTCACAGGTTTTAGCTTCTGAAGAAACAGGATTTGCTCTCTCTCCCCTTCATGTATCATTGTGAACTCAGTATTCTTGGGTTTTGGTCAAAACCAGACATTTGAAAATGTTTCCTGGATTAATGAGTTAATTAAATCAACTGGTTTATTGAAATAAATAAATGTAAGATTGTCAGTAATGAAAACAATTTCTAGTTGCAGCCATAATAACAGGTAATGCTTGCCACTTCCCATAATGTAACATGAGGGTCTGAGTGTCCAAACACTACAGCTGCTCATTTCACTGGTTAGCTCAGATTTTGTGTTTAATTGGTAATCAGTGAAATCATCTGATTGACTGATTTGTTTTACTGTGCAGATTCTTTGACCACCCTTTAAAGTAGAAAAAAACATTCAAATACCTAATAAGACCTGACTCTCTCAATGGCCTCGCTCTGTGGTAGTGTCTCAGCTTATCTATTTTAAGTGTAGCGTCCTTTTTGAGTCTGTTCTCTCCTGTGCCTGTGCTTGTTGTCAGTCAGCACCAGCACCGGCAGACTGGTGTCAGCCTGTAGCAGTCTCAGCCTGTCACTGGCTCGTCTTCATTTTGCCCTCATTCAGACTGGTGGTCAATAGGGGAGGCTGAAATTGCAGTGACCACATGACTGGAGACTGACAGTGATGCTGACACTCCACAATAGCACTAAATGGACTGCAAGTGTAGTGTGCAAGTAAAATGTGGTTGGGCTTCAAAAATTGTTTTGATTTTTTTTTTTTTTAAATTTATTAATTCTTCACATTACTTTCTTAAACTAATAATTGGCATTTTAATTGCTTTCATTTAGGAACACAGTAACTTGCATTGCACTTTCTCTTGATGGCTCGTTAGCATTGCTCCCTACTATAGTCTTTTGTATATTATAAGTGGTGACAAAGAGTTTTTTTGACAGCTGACAAACAGAATTAATAAGGCTTTATGGACAATACAGTTATTTAAAAATGGCATGTTTTGACCTCCATCCTGATTCATGGCACTATGAAATCCTCTTTTGATGTTTTTTCGGGGTTTTATTTTATTTTTCCTGAATTCTGTGTTATTCTTTCTCAATTTTTTTTGGAATTCTCTGTTTAATTATTTAAGCGTGACGTGTTACAGAGAGTGTATCTAACCATGTGTTGCAAGAATAATTTTAACGGTTCAATAAGAAAGTTTTCAAATGTAATCGATATAAATGCATTTGTTGTAATACAACACTGAAATGTATTTATCAAACGGATCCTCTGCAGGATAGCCACCACATGCGGCTTGAACACACAGGGTCGTGTCCCGGCAGAGTCTGTTCATGTTCGGGCAAAGCTCCTCTTTGCTAACAATATTTGTTGAAGTGATGTGCACTCACTGGTGTGCTGCCTCTCTTTATCAGATGATGTTCATGCATACATTCATACATTAATGATTTCATATTGCAATGGTTTATCCCTCAGGTTTTTCAGCAGCAAGCATCTTCTGTGTTTGCTGATGAGTTTTTTAGATTTTTAACCAAACATTTTTCATAATTGGTGTTGGTGTTAACATATGTGTTTTGGCATAGGACAGCAGTCTTCTCACACTTCTTTCATTTTGTGTCTACCAATCATCTTAACTTAATCCTGGTTTGATGATCAAGTGTTTACCTTTCAGTCAACATATTTCTAAAGAAAAAGTTTACATGCAACTTAAAGTAATAGCTTACAGAAAAATTATGCAGTTTGTACTGTAGCAGGTCTTTTGTGAGACTAAAATTGTATGTCACTGCCAGTGTTTCACTGTGACAAGCCAAAAAAAACACAGTTCTGCAAAGTTGCCAACAACAGCTAGCACAGGGCTTCCTATGTGCCAGATCAACTTCAGGATTCCTGTGCAAGGAATGTTATTTGGCAGGAAACTGGGATTACTCCGGCTCAACAGAGCAGTTCAGTTATTTTGCTCTTTTGAAGAGAGTTGCTCTTCTTTTTCAAAGACTCTGCCATCTGCATCAGTGCTTGAAGGCTTGGCTTTGTTTAAAATATGGGAAGCGTTCCTTGTCTTGCCATTTACTTTTGCTTTGAAAGCCCCTCAAGCACTGAACCACAAAGTCCTAGGCCCCTCACCCACCCATCCACCACCACCACACATCTTCACTCATGATTGTATCACAGATTTCCAACAGCTGCTAACACACATGTGAAGAGTAGAATGTGTTGCAGCGTGTTAACATCCTACAGATTTTGTACAATACACCTCAAGTGTTTTCATGCACGTGGCTGGCTGTCTGTCTGTCGTTACGAGTCACCTTGTCTTAGGCTCAGCAGGAGTGCATTTGGTTGGCTACGAGGAGTGAGGCTCCCTCCTGTTAAGCACCACAGGTGGGCCGTGTTGCCTGGAGACTGCAGCATCCTGCAGTCTGTTTCATTCACCCTAAACTTACTGGGGGTGCAGTGGGAGGGTTCAGGTGTATTTTAGTGGATTGGATGTGTCTGGCGGTTTCGGTGACTTTGACTTCAGAAAATGCATTTCCATATTTGCTTGTATATATGTTTGTGTTTTTTTGCTTGCATGTGATTTAGATAACTGAGCACATTATCGCGGGCTGTGTGAAGGTGTCATGGGGGTTATACCCAGGCCTGGCAGTGGGTGACAGAGAGATGGATGGTCCTGGGTGCTCATGGAAGCCCAGAGATACACCTAGACCCTTCTTCCTGCTTGAGTGCTCACCAGTGACGAATGGCTTCATACCGGGCAGATGGGGCTGCAGAGTCCTACTCACAGCAGTTCAGACGCCAGGGGCACAGGCCAGCTCCCCACTCCTCCACCTCCTCCACCTCCTACCCGTCTACCTACTCCTCCTCATTTAATTAAGCTGTACTGTAGGACGGGTACAGAGCAGAGGAATGCTAGGTCTGTGTGGAATGCTACTTCCTCCCAGTTACTCACCAGTGATGAGCTCCCGGTTGCTCGCTCCAGATTAATTCTGCCTTAGTCACCCTGAGGAATCACACAGTTCGGTTTCCTTTGTATAGCACAAGTCCCTTCATTTTGAACATGATTTTAGATTCAAATCCAAGAAGCAGCAGAAGTCATGAAACAGCTGCCTGCTTAGCAGCCTAGAGGGGGAAATGTTTTTCTTTCAGCTGAGTTCAGTTCAGTCATTATTTGTGCTGCAAACTATTAATGCGTATGCTCTTTTTTTTCTATTAACCATTTTATATTAATCTTACCTGTTTTGATCATAAAACATCAGTATGTAGTGAAAAATGTTCATCTCATTCTATCATTAGTTCTAAGATGACATATCCAGATTGTCTGATTTGTCCAAGCAACAATCAAGAACCCAAAGGTATTTAATTTGATATAACAGAAGTCTATAAAAACTCAGCAAATTAACACATTTAAGAAATGAAAATGAAAATGAAATCATAGAGTCCTAGCCATTTTTTTTTAATTAGCTAAGGTGATTAATGGACTATCAAAATTGTAATAAATTTGTAACACGATATGAAAAAAACAGAACCAGTAAATTAGGGCTGCATCATATAATTAAAAAAAAAGGAAATTCTCAATTTTGTGATTAATTGGTTTGCTTGTGATCTGTCAAAGAAGTTAATATTACGGATGATATGACAGAACACAGACAAAGAATAGCAGCAAATCTTCACATTTAATCTGCTAAAACAAATGATAGGCATGAAAATAATTATTATAAAGTTTCTCTTCATTCTAAAACCGTTTTTTTTTTTAACAGTATCAAAGTATTCTGTGACTCTGCTTCTAATATATTTTTGTCACTTTGTAGTCTCTGCCATTTTACTGTACCTGCTGTAGCCATTAGCCAGGCTTTTATCTGTGTCACTGGGGATGTTGTTTGAGGCACCTGAGATGTGGCTAAACTTTAACTGCAGTGTAGACACACAGTGTTTAATGAACACCCACAGCTCAGGTCCAGTTACCTGAGACAAAGTTAATGTCACCCGCTGGCATTAATGCACTTCCTGCACCGTCTACAGTCACAGCGTGGGAACCTTAGTGACATGTTTGTCTGTGTGTGTCGTCTGATGTTATCGGGTCTTTAGGAGGAAGTAGAGATGCCATGCTGGTCTTAGAGCAGTGATTAGACTGTTGGAGGGTGGCAGTCTTTTCCTCACCCTACTAATGATTAACACCAGCAGGAAGGAGAAAGAGGGTGAGAAAAGAGAGGGTAGGAGCAGGAGTAGGCATCAGTTTGAAGCCTTACATCAGTTTATTCTTGCTCAGAACGCTTTGTTCTTTTATATTTTTGACTTTAAGACAAGACAACTTTAATATCTGGTGTAAGGAAGCCGCACTATCTCGAGCCACCCTCAACTTTAGTGTGAAACTGAAATATCAGCCATTAAGTCATAGACTAGCGCCATTTGTTTGTGGATGCCTCTGGCATCAACTGACCCAGTGGTGACTTTTCAAACTGTGTGTTGTCCTTGGGTTTGTACAGTAGATGTCCTTGAAAGAGTGCCTTGTTTGCTTCATGTGCTGGGTTTTTATCATCCTGCTGTAAAGCTCTCAAGTCGATGAAAAACGGGGTCCATCTTTGATGATGGCAGTAAAGGAGTAAGAGGTCCTTGCCCTTGCAGGTCACTCCCTGGCTGGTGGGATGGCTTTTATATATTACCTCCCTCTTTACTTGCCTCTTTACTTTCCTCTTTACTCCACCTATTTACCATACTTATCCCCTTGTTTCTGCCCAGTCTCTCTCTCCCCACTGGTTTCTTATCCCACACATGTGGACGCCTGAGCTCAGACTACTGTCGCCTGCAGACCTGTAAAAGCTATTGTGTGTACCATCTCCATCCCCCATCTTTGGGTTGTAAACACTGCTGTGGCCAGAGGGCTGGGAGCTGGCGACATCAATTATAGTGCTGCCATGGAACGATGAGGGACAGATGATCCCATCTACAGGGATAGATGCTCTCGGTCACCCACTACTAAGCTCCTCATCCCATGTCTCACCACAGTGTTTAAGTGTATGTGTGTTTGTGTGAATGGAAGAGGCAAAGGGTGATGTGCTTGTTTATTGAGAGCAGTAAGCATGTGTGTCAGTGTTCAGTCAAGTCGGCCAAATGTTGATATTTTTTCTTGACTGCTTTCCAGGAGTTAATGGAGTGCAGTGGTGGACAGTGAGTCTTAACCAAAGCGGTCACAATCCAGCCACGGCCACTATCGCCTGTGATTCATTCTGCTTTAGTCTGCATCTCTGCCTCACTATTTCTGCTGTGTTTCTTGCTCCTGCCTTTGCTCTCTTTCTCACTCCCACAATCATGCTGCACAGATGAACGCACGCACAAATGTGACAGACTGTGAGACTGTGACTCAAACACAACAGCGTTTTAAAAAACGGAAGCAGTCTCACCTTTTTCTCTTCCCATCAGAAATCTGGTGTTCTCTAGAGTTACACTCAGAGAGAGTGAGGGGATGGGATTGTTCTAATTTAACTTAATGATAAATACTGAAACCATCTGCAGATGAATAAAATTGTAAGTTATCAAGCAAAAACACCAAACATTCTCAGGTTTTTCTGATGTGGTTTTATTGGTTGCCTGTCAGTGGCAATAAATCAAATAAGTTTGTGTTAAAATCCCCTAAAGAAACAGATATCCCGCATATACCCCACTATTTTTGTAGATTGACAGCATTTTAAATAATGGAACAGAGAAAAATAAATCCATATTTTTGCTCTGTGTATGTGTGTGCCTGTGTGTTTTTATTCTGTCAAATTGTTTTGAAAAATCAGACAGCTCTTAATCAGTTTTCGTCACTCAGTAGCACATTAACTAGTTGATACATTTCTTTTCTAAAAATAAACATTCTCCAATGTTTACATGTTTTTTGTTTGGACATCAGTGCAGCAAATTTATGTTGTTGTGGTTGGTGTGAAATATATTTTTGTGTTATGTTGTTTTGTCTTTGTATCACTAAATATGCACCCAGCTGGCTTTTTTGCACAGTGCTGATCCTCATGCTTAAGCTGTGGATATCTGCAGATACAGAGCAGCGATTTGTCCCTGCGATTTTCCCCCCAATTTAAAATGTGTGGACTTTATTACATGGAGCTCATTGAAATCATCTATATTTAACGCAAGGATTGGGTTTGCTAATGATAACATATGGTACTAATAAAACAAAATATTTAATTGAATTACAAAAGCCATAAAATACCAATTTTCTTCTTTGCAGGGACATAATGATTACTCATTTTGAGCCGTCCATCTCATACGAGGTTTTGTACGGGGAGGTGAGGGACATGTGCTCCATGGACAACGACCAACTGTTCACCATGAAGTGGATCGATGAGGAAGGTACGTCTCCCTTGCTGTTTTCCTTTTCATCTCTCACTCTTTCGCTCCATCAGCACCTCAAGAGAAGCCATGAAAGACGAGCTAAATATGCTGGAGAGGTTTTTTAAAATTCACCTGCAAGGAGCATTTGTTTGCAATACAGAAATCAAGTCACAGTGATATGAGACATCATAAAGCTGATGCCATTGGCTAAATTTCCCAGCATGTGGCAATGGCATGTGTTAATGAGAACACATGCTTAAATAAGTACACACTGCCTTGTCACTTGACTGTGAGACCCAGTCTTTTCTTGTCAGTCAAAAAAGGGTAGAGCCCCCCTCCACCACCACCACCACCACCCAGTTCTTTGTTGTTGTCTGCCAGTTAGTCAGGCAGCAGTAATAGTGTCATATGAAAGATGGAGCCGTCACATCACTCTGCTCAGGATAAGGTCAGCCTGCCCAAACTCATTAGACTCAGATCAGCTCCCACTGGTCGCCACCCACATACAATCACTGGAGTCATTAGCCTGTCTGAGAATGTAATAATAATGAAGTAGTCCATTCAGCTGTAGCTTGTCTCCTCCTGCCTCATCCAGGGAAACAACATCTATATAAAACACCGCAATGTGAACTCATGTTATTGTCATGATCATAGTAAAAAAAATTTTTAACCCTTGTTCAAAGACTCCAAATACCACCAGTAGTAGACCAGTAGTAATAAGAGCTGAAGCAATTAATCAATGAGCAGTGAAGAGGCAATTAGTCATCACCTACAGTTGTTTCAGGCCACCCACAACGTGTGTCCATTATCTGGTTCATCTATTAAGATAGAGGAGCGACTGATAAGTTCATGGCCTTAGGTAGAAGGAGATGAGCTGCACAGCTGTTGTTACATGCACATGCAGATCAACTATTGAAGGGGTGAAACAAAAAAATTGAAGTTAATATTTTTTGTAATATTTTCGTAAATAATTATTGTATATTTGTTCCAGGTAATTCAAAAGCCCAAAAGTGCATTTCAAGGCAGAGTGAGATGACTTCACTTCCTTCATAATCACTGAAAGAGTTAAACTGCATTTGCATGTAACAAGAGCTGTGAAACTCCTCTCCCTGTTAGTCAACTCTCAAACATTTATACTGTGTGTCATAGTTTCTATTGTTTCCTGGTTATAAAATCAGCACTTTATAGTTGTAATTAGTTTGGCACAGTACTATGAATAGAGTCAGTGACCTTTGTGTCAGCTCACATCGCCTCTCTGAGTGTGTCATGCTAACACCTGGCTATCTGTTAATGATAAGAAAATAATTAGATCTGTGCCTGAGTGGCATTATAATTATTGACTTAGATTGATCACTGTATAAGTAGTCATGTACAATTAAAACCAGGTGAATGGCAGCATTGATCACTGCAGTCTGATATGTTATCACTTACACCCACACATTTTCTTTCAGTGTTTACTCAAAGTTCACATATTGAAATTCATGTCACACCTGCAGTAGTTTGACACATTTTTTTTTTTTTTAAATGTCATACTACCCTACTGTATAACTCACCTTATACACTGGAAACCTTTTGCTCTGGGAGCTGTAAATACTGCACATGAACAACCTAGTTGTCTCAACTTTGTAGTAATCATTCTTTTGTTCTGTGTATTTAAAAAGTAACCTGATTATTGTTGATTTTCAATAATAATCTTATCTCTTAAATGCCATAGATGAGAAACCTGGTTCCCTTCATCTCTTCCTTTTTTTTTCTTTAAAAAGTGAAAAAATATATGGTGAAGAATATGTTATACAAACATCTAATTAGGAGCATAATAAGGGTATGAATTGTCAGCTATTTAGTCGAATATGTAATAAAGCTGGAAAAATGTGAGACAGCAAACGTTTTAGTGTAGTTTAGCAGTGTGTTCTTGTATCTAGTGATGTAACCTTTTATTTTTAATTGTTCTGCCAATAATCTTCTTAATCAGTAAATGGTTTTGTCTTTATAGGTTATGTACAGAGAAAATGCTTAGTCCAAGATGACTTCTTTATTCTTCAATAGTCTTGTTTTGTCTGACCAACAGTCCAAACCAAATGATGTAAAAATGTGCCAAAGAAAAGCATCAGATCATAACATTTGAGTTGCTAAAACTGCTAAATGTTACAAACATACAATTATCAAAATAGTTGTTGATCCATTTTTTAATCTATTCCAGCTCTAGTTCAATCAAATGACTGTTTTATTTTGTATTACAAACAACTAAGGCCATAAAAATTAAAATGAAACAAACAAGGGGTTGAAAAATTCACACTCTTTTTCTCACACAGCAAGAAAAAATGTCCTCCGGCTGTGCTGTCTGTCCAAATGCTGTAACATAAAGTAAAATATTGTATTTCAGAGAAAACTAAATCAAAGCAAATGTAGGTTTTACAGAAGTAAGGTTAGCGCAGAGGATGTAGAAACATTCTCATTTGCTTTCCTTCACTCGATTTCTCCCAGTAACCTGGTTTCTTGTGTGTATTTTAATGTGGTGAATGACATCTGGCGTCTCCTCTGCTGTTAGGTGACCCCTGCACCGTGTCGTCTCAGCTGGAGTTGGAAGAAGCTCTGCGTCTCTATGAACTCAACAAAGACTCCGAGCTCATTATCCACGGTGAGCCAGATATTATTTATAACATAAAATGTACAATTTGAAGTTTTAACTCACAGGATGTTCTCGTGTTCTGTACCCAGTAAGCTTCACATCAGGTGCTTGGTCAGCCAGTAAGAGAAAAATTACAAGCCTGTTATCTTTTGACTTTCTGCTCTGCCGCTCATCTCCTCGCCTCTATGTTGAAGTTCCTATGGACAGTCATGTTTGCAGCTATACATTTTCCTCCATTTTTGCCTGCTAGTACTATTAATGAGTGTGCTGATAATATTAGAAGTTAACATGCAAATTTTTCAAAAGTAATTCAACTGTATCATTATAGAGTCAACTACGCCTAAGTTTCATGTACTGTGATGAAAATTTTATTATTGTACTACATTCTACATTCGGTGCCTAAAGTAGTAATATAGGTAAGATGTACTGTTGACAAATTATTTTTTTTTGACTTTATGAATTATTTTTCTACAGTTTTTTTCATCTTATTAAAATAAAAGCATGTTTTGAAATTACAAATGTTACTTATGTAAACAAACTTTAGACAATTCACGCAAAAACAGAAAATTTACATCATATGCTTAAGTTTGTATTTTAAAAGAATCAGTCTTGAGTCTCTCAGAGTGGCATAAAGAAATGTACTCAATATCTTAAGCTTTGAAATGCCTAACAAAATTTAAACATAAAAAAGTTAATAACTTCACACTTTTAGGGTAAAATATAAAAGATTACTGACAAATTTAGCAGTCAGTACCCGAAGGCTGCACCCTGGATTCACTGAGCTCATGTTTTCTAAGTGGTAAGTGGTATAATGAAGCTTGTTATGAACTTGCTCTGTTAACTCGTGTGTTTTTTGCTTTGTATCCATCTATGAGCACGTTCATGTGAAAGAGGGCCCGTTGTTAATTACAACTGACATCATAAGAACTATTAGAGAGGTGCTTAATTGGTTCGAGATGAAATGTGACATCTGTTTCAGTTATAGAAGCAGCCAAAAGTGATAATCAACAAGGTGAAATGTCTACAAGATATTCACATAATTAGAACAGAGTAAGCTGTAGAGGCATCAAAGGTGGGGCTATAAATATGTGCTTGAAATATTACACAGAATATGTCTGAAAAAAAGTAATGAGGAACAAATAGATAATACCTATTAAGATCTATCTGACTGTCATATCGCATTTATAATTGTGATCGTTAATTGATTGAACTAATAGTTCTTTTACAATTATCACAGTATCACCTCACATCATGCTGAGCTGCATGAAATAGGAGCATTAAAACATTGACACTATCAGAAAACCCACTGACTAAAGAGCCTTTGCCAAATTACAATACCAGTATAATCATCATTCTAAATGCTGTATTGAAAATTACCTCTCTGTTTGTTAAATTCATTTGTTGAAATTGCAAACTATTCCTACTAATATAAAAGAATTGCATGATGGGTGTAAAAGGGGCATCCATGAAAGGTTCAGCTATTTACAGCCACTGAATGAAACACATATGCATGTATGCACATATGAATCTTAGAACAGTTTTGGGTGAATACAGTTTATTTGTAAATGATTGAATTCTGCCTTTATTTACATTTTACATAGTGTGCCAACTTTTTAAGAATGGGGATGCTTTTTAAGAACACAAAAACATAAATTATGTATTCAGATCTGATTCACCACTAATCTTTCACATTAACTTACATGTCTGATTAATCTGAACATGGACGGCTCGATACTGTACACAACAAGAGGGGCATCAAAACATGACGGTTCATGCCGCACTGACCCGTGAAAACAACATTACTTCCGCTATTGACGTCTGTCTGTGGGCCCTGGAGCTAGTTCACGTCCTCGTCTAAGCTCAGCATTCTTGACAAACAGTTATCCAACTTCATGAATTCAGAGGTCAGGGCTAAACTCAGACGTAGGATGGGAGGGGGGGGCTCTATATGCAGAGTTGTATGAAACATTTGATTGACAGGCTCTGTGTGTGTGAGCATGCAACCTGGGGGTAACAGGGACAGGAGCTGTGTGTTTCATGTAAAGTTTTAATCAAATCAGAGGTGAGGGGTCAAGAGTACAGTGGATGCCAGCGTGACGGCAGAGGGTGAACAGAGGAGGGGGGGTGGAGAAGAAGGATGTGATGGTGCCGCAGGGGGGTCGCCGGGTCTGCTCGTTAACGAGCTTGTCGGCTGTAGCCCACGCCTTGCCTCTGACTCACACTGCCCCCAGTCTAGCTCCATCTGTCTCTCTCTCTCTCACACACACTCACACATACACAAACGCAGACACACACACACAAATAATCGGTGTCTGCTTCTTTAAGATTGTGCCGTTTCCCTCTTTACTGTATGCTGCACACACACACACACACAAACATGCTTTCACCATCATACAAAACAACACGGGTGAATTTCATCATTAAATGCTCGAGGCGACAGATTTGCTACAGGTGGTCTTTACTGCCGTCATTATGAAAGGAAGTGAAACACATACAACCTCATATGGATACTGTCAGACTCGCCTCCCCATTTTCTAAATGTAGCTGCTTTATTTCTTTTTTCTTTTTCATCTTCTCAGTGTTCCCATGTGTACCAGAGAAACCTGGCATGCCCTGTCCGGGAGAAGACAGTGAGTTAACCTTTCTTCTTCTTTACAGCATTTGTACTGTCAACTTATGTGTTCATGTATCACCTAAGTGTTAATTTTGGTTATTTTTTTCAACAGACTTAAGTTTAATATTCTTCTTAAGCATTTAAAATTATCTATCAAAAATTGGTTTTGCAGACTCAGAATCTCACAGAGCCTAAGCAGAGCCCCAACAACTTCATTTATTTACAATTCAAATGCACTCATGCAGTCAAAATAGTCCTTCACCCTCCTTTTCAAATGTTCACAGAGTCTATATATCGGCGTGGAGCCCGGCGCTGGAGAAAACTTTACTATGCCAGTGGTCACGCCTTTCAGGCCAAACGCTTCAACAGGGTGAGACATGTCTGAATTTTGGTTAACATCATTTTGCATTGTGAGACCCTTCATTCAGTGCTTTTAAGGCTTTACTTTCTTATCTATTGTATACTTAAAATTTTGTTTTTTACATATTTTACGTTATCACTGTTAAATTATTGTAATAGGGGACATTTTGTTCTGATTCCATGTAAAACCTGAACACAGTTCACATTTCAAATCTAAGCTACTGCTTGTGTAGGCTGATAAAGGGCCAATGAGACATCTACATCTACTCTTAGGTAATTTGTCTTTATATCAGCTGATGGATTAAGAGAGACTGGTGACACGAAACAATAACTGTGGTAAAATAGACTGTAAACCAGCAGGGCTACATGTTTCAGAAGCCATCACAGCCTCCGAGTCACCTCCTGGAATATAATGTATGCTTGTTTGTGATAATAATTTCTGTCTGTCTGTTCCCCTGAGCAGCGAGCCCACTGTGCCATCTGTGCAGACCGTATCTGGGGTCTGGGAAGACAAGGCTACAAATGCATCAACTGCAAACTGCTGGTGCACAAGAAGTGCCATAAACTGGTCACAGTGGAGTGTGGCAGACTGATGATCCAGGTGACAAATGGCTTACTCATTAGTTTGATGGCTTAAATGGATCGTTATCGAGCATGACTCACACACACAGTCTACTTTAAAAATGTTTCATGTTTTCGTGCTGATGGTACTTAATGTTGCTGTTTAGGAACCAATGATATCTGGCCCACCCTCGAGTCCATTAGACCCAACTGAACAGCCAGGTAATGCACACACACGCACACACACACGCCCACACAAACATATATTGGGACTGTTTTTAAAAATGGGGTTCACAAGTCAGAAACGTTTAAAGTACATAGCGCTAAATAAAACACACATCTCTACTCTTTAAATAAGAGGATTCTGCTATTTTATGCGTCACTGAAACATCGGGACAAAAGTAGCTGAGCGAGAGTGAAAGAGTGAAATCAAGGAAAAGAAAAACTTGCACTGAAGACTTAAATTAATCCGTACCCTGCAGCTTTTTACTACTGTTCTAATAAGATAAGATGATATCTTTCTTATTTGTTTTCTTCTTTTTGTTTTAAATTTTAAACAAAGCCCACAGAAAGAACAAAACCAACAGTGAATTACTCCGTCTAAATGCGTAATTAATTGCGCTCGTCCCTAATGTTAACCAAACCCAACCAAAGGCAGGAGTTAAACTCTGGCCTCTTACCTGTGACACAGATAATAAGTGTAGTTCACCATTCAGTGTTAAAACACAGTACATGCAGAAAACACAGTTGTACTGGGTGTCACAAAATACATATGCAATTTCCATCCACGTACACAAACCTTAACGATTAAATTTAATCACTTATTAAGGATTTTCCATGAGACCATGTTGCTCTTGAACAATCTCAGTGAGCCTGGTCAGCTGACACGTTGATCTCCTATAAGACCCTGTTCAAGACATGCTTATTGAACAGCCTCTCTGATTTTACATGAGTTACAATGCCTTTTTTAATCTGTATTACTCTTTTTATCAGTCTGTTTGTCTCTGTTTCACTGTTTTTTTAAAAAATGTGATAACTTGAAGCCTCTCTGGTTAAACTTGCTGCTAAGTGAAGCACTTTGTAATGCGGGTTCTGAAAATTGCTCTATAATTAAGCCTGTTTTAAAACGCATCTATGTTGACCATAATGACTAAAATGATCACTGACGATATGAGAACATGTGTTTCTTCTTCATATGCATGTAGAAAGTAAAGTTACTTTAGATACGTAATCATCCGATTTAGTTGGATTGTTAAACCAAGCAGGGAGAAATTACTCCAGCACGGTGTGAGACTGTCTCTCACCTACTTTTTTCTCTCATCTTTTCTATTTTTTTTTCCGTTCCTGCCTCCCCCTCTCCTTCTGTCCGTCTGTCACTTTCTCCTCTCTCTCTCTCTCTCTCTCTCTCTCTCTCTCTCTCTCTCTCTCTCTCTCTCTCTCTCTCTCAGGCCCCCAGAATAAAGACTCCAGAGAAAGCTTGCCTTACGATGGAGAGGAAAAAGAGGTGAGAAAGAAATCTTTTCAAGCGCTGCTGATGTGTGACTCATAGTCTGTCAATCTGTCATGTTTTCCCGATGGGGGTGTGTGTGTGTTTGTGTGTGTATGTATATTTAGAGGGAGGAATTAGCGCTTTTTGTATGAGACGGAGAAAGAATAAGATCACCTGTAATTGGAAGCTGGATTTTGCCTGCTTATTTTTCCATCATGTACATTCAGGTGATCCTTCTTCTACCTGCTGGGCACTTGTGACTTACAGTGCATGCAGACCAAGGCCCCCTCACTGTGCTCAGGGTATTGATTTCCTTTGGTGGAGCTAATAAAGTAACCGTTTATCACAGCTCTTAACACCAGAGGCTGATTAATGGCCAGGGATGTAGTTTGGGGTTGGAGGGGGTGTGTTGGATGGAGCAGGAGAGCTAAAGATGGAAAAAAAAATGGGTCGAGTTGGACACAGATAGACAGAGATAAAAGAGGGCAAGCCAGATGATCTTATCTACAGTTCCATGTCTGTCTCTGGGGATGGGGGTTGTCACGTGAAGGGGAGTTAGATGGATAGGCAGTGGGAATGGTTCGCTACAGAACAGATTACCGGAGAGACGAGGGAGAAGGATTGTTGAGGAAATAATGAAAGTGTTTCTACAAAGAAGTGAGGACTAATACAGCCAGCACTTAATCTAATGGGGGCAACATGGTTATATTTAATACGGACAAGAAAGTCATTAAAAGGATTTACTTTAAAAAAAAAAAGGGCTGCTGGCTTAAACTAAATTTACGAATCACCCAAAGGAAATCAGCCTCTTGCACAAACAAAATCACCTGCTCTGTCAATAGTTTATTGAAATCTTGAGGAAGGCTGATGGACTGAGGTGTTGCCTGACATATTGTCTTAGAGTTGACTTTGTGTTTGTCACATTATGTTGCTTGTGTTATGGTCTCTCATGCTTGTCCTGTCACTCCGGTTTAACTGCCCCCTCCCCAGGCGCGGAGCAGTAGAGATACGGGAAAATCGCCCTCCAGCTTGGGCCTGGCAGACTTCGATCTTCTGAGAGTGATCGGCCGAGGCAGCTACGCCAAGGTGCTGTTGGTGCAGCTGAAAAAGACAGAGCGCATCTACGCCATGAAGGTGGTGAAGAAGGAGCTGGTCAATGACGATGAGGTAAACAACACAGTCAAAGTCAGAATGTTGTTATTGTGTCATCTGAAGGTCAGCTTTTTCTTGGATTCTCATACAGAGTGTTGGATTAAAGTGACATGATTACTTTTTATGGAATACAAGGGATGGGTTTAATAGCTGCTTCCATTTATGGTAAAACCCCAAATTCATGAAGCTCCACAGCCACCAAATCCCTACTCAGATCTCTAATTCACAATCTCTCTTAGATTGTCTCTTTTGCCTCTTTTTGACACTGCAGGCATCTACAAAGACACAAAAACTGGTGAGGTATACAAACACGTGCTAACAGGACTGACTGACTGAACAAGGTGCCCCAATGCTGCTATATATGACATTTTTAGCACCAATTACACTATAATTCCTCACTTCTAACGTCATATCTTTTGTCATCTTTTGTCTTAAAATTTGGTCAAATCTACGGCAGATTGTTCAACCCAACCTTTAATGATTCCTCACATGAAGTGTAATGTGCAGATCCTTAAGGCCTAGTAATTTTATTTATGTATTTTTTTTTTCTAGTAATTTTAGTTTAACTGTACATAAAACTTAATTGATAAAGGAATTGAACTGTAACAGGGCTGCAACTAACGATTTTTATTATCAATTAATCTGCCAACTACTTTATAGTTAATAAATTAATCATTCGATCAATAAAATGTTAAAAAAAAATGTGAAAAAAGCTCATTAGGTTTTCCTGCAGCCTGAGGTGACGTCTTCAAATTGAGTCTTTTCTCCAACTAGAAGACAAGGAAAGGCTGCAAATCCTTCTATTTGAGAAGGAACCAGAAGATGTTTCACATTTTTTCTTGAAAAAATTACTAATAGATTTATAAAACGACTTCACAATTAATTTTCCTGCAACTAACTAAATAAATAATTGACTAATCCTCGCAGCTCTGTTCAGGACAGGGTTAATAAATGCCACAGAACACTGACAATATACATAGTAAAAGCTTTACAGCCTTTCTCTACAGTAGAATCCCTGTGGTTTAGGGTTAGGTTAAGGATGCTGACGAAAATGAAAACAGCACATTTCTTTAAAACTAAGTTGTCATATTCTTTGCCAAACAAAATAATTCAAATTTGATGAGAATATTCTGAAATGGATTCAGATTCCTTATTATGCTATTAAACCCCATCCTGAGTTGTTTTTTAACTCCATAAAAAGTAACATTTTTGATCATTTTTGTTCTTTATTTATGCCATACTGTGAATAAGACTTACATAATAAGACTCATTTAATTACTGCATACCTATAAATGTAGTTTAAGTGTGTTAAAGAGTGAGATTAGCGTTAGTTGTACCAGTGTACAAGCTCTGTAAAACAAAACTATCCCTTTAAGTCTTTACAGTGTGACAATAACCCATATTGAGATGTGAGAGGGTTAGTTAATAGTGAAGCCATCAGTCTTCTGTCACTGCCGCGTGTAATTAATACAATTAGCACAATCAATGGGAGCTGTTTTTAACAGCACAAGTGTTTGTCCCATGTGTTTGAACATCCGTCTTGTGAATCTTGTCGTAAACACTCTGAGGTAAGTTGACAGGCCTCATTCAAGCCCTCAGTCTCTCTTAGAAGGTGCAGATAAACCATCATGTCATCAAAAATTGATCCAGATGTACACATGTAGCAGCGCAGCCAGAGGCAATGGAGGTAGTTACCCTTGATTAGGCGCACTTAGCGTGATTGACAAATTGACAAGTGCCTCTGGATCGATGGCGAAGTGTTGTGCTGTCCCTGCCCTGCCAGCGTGAGCAGCATCCATGTCCAGACATATTATCATCCAGCCGTCGATAGAGACCGGCTTCTACTGGCTCAGCCCTTTTCCTCTCTCCGCTGCCCACCGTGCACATGAGCGAGCCTCTATCTGTGGAGGATGGTCGATCAAGCATGGTGCTTATTCAGCTTTTAAAAAGTTCAAGGGTACTATGACAGAATGATCTCAGTCTTACTTGTGTGTGTGTGTGTGTTATTTGTGTGTTTCTCTTCCAGGACATTGATTGGGTCCAAACAGAAAAGCATGTATTCGAGCAGGCCTCCAATCATCCCTTCCTGGTCGGCCTCCACTCCTGTTTTCAGACAGAAAGCAGGTGAGTGCATCTCCTTCTCCTCTCCTGTGTGAGTCACAAGGTTTGTTTGAAGGGCATCAAACATTGAAAGAGTTTTGAAAAATAACCAGATTTTGGTTTCCTTTTAAAATAATCACACAGGATCAAAATTTTGATCTATTATGTATAAAGCAAGGAAGACACCCTGTCATCACAAGTTGTACCCATGAGAGATAAAATAGGTTGTTAGCAAAATGTAAGAGAATGATAGTAAGAGTGTTTTAAAAGACAGTTTTCTTAGCTTCTGTTGCTGTGGTTAAAAAGAAGATAATTTCTTTATTTGTCACATACATTTACACTTACGATGAAGGAAAATTAGCTCTCTGTGTTTAATACATCCATTAAAGCAGTGGGCAGTAACATATGGTTAAATAATGAAGAGGACACTTTAACACTCGACATGATTAAGGTTATAGGAGATCATCATCATGATTAAAACCCTTTAGGACTTGGTCTGGACCACAAACAACTCCACAGCTATCATCATGTTTTGACTCAAAATCCTGATCTTGGTCTTGAATTCCTGACTCTCTATGAGAGCTATAAATAAGTTTGTTTTAACATTATAACTTAATTTCTTATAGTAAAAAGTGACAACATGGGTTTTCAGGTCCTTTTATTAAAATATGTATCCAAGTAAAGAGATACGTTCTGAAACATTTGCTCCTTTTCGCAGACTGTTCTTCGTTATTGAATATGTGAACGGTGGAGATCTCATGTTCCACATGCAGAGACAAAGGAAACTCCCAGAAGAACACGCCAGGTAGAGTCAAACTCTTTGTCACACTGTTGGTTTCATGTCTCATTAAAGTAAATAAGATTGATGTCCTCCTGTATTGTGACTTTGAACCCACCCGGATCTCTGTTTTAGATTCTACTCAGCAGAGATCAGTCTGGCGCTCAACTACCTCCACGAGCGGGGAATCATCTACAGAGATCTGAAACTGGACAACGTTCTGCTGGACTCTGAGGGACACATCAAGCTCACAGATTACGGCATGTGCAAGGTGTAGTTGCAGTTTATTTTGGATCAAAGTCTGATTTCACAGTGCACTTTCGATTAAAGCACCTGTAAAGCTGCGTGAGTTTCGGTTTACAGCTCTCTGAGATGATCTCACATCTGGTGATCTTTTTGTTTTTGCAGGAGGGCTTGAGACCAGGCGATACAACGAGCACTTTCTGTGGAACCCCCAATTACATCGCCCCAGAAATACTCAGAGGAGAAGATTACGGTGAGAACTACAACTCACAAGCACAGACCAGAAAACCAGTCTTATTCTTTGCTATGATACAGTATCATTAGTACCTATTAACCTATTAATTCAATAATAAAAAATTTTAAAAAGCTCCTGGTTACCAAAAGAGGAATCATAGCAGTTAGTATTGTTTCTGCTTTGAGATAATACCATTAGTTATGTCACAGTTTTAATATATCCCTCTGTGTATTTCAGTACACTGTGGTTAAGGCCTTGCAATAAAGTATGGATTTGTAGTCAAGGGGGGTCAAAGCCTACAGAAACACTGGTATGATGGTTTAATGGTGGGAGCAGTTGCCATAGTAACCCTATAATATTACAGGCATGCTTCGTGCAATAGTAAGCCATGATTTAAAGTGTATCTGTTAATTAGAATTGTGCTTGAAAATAATAAAAAAAATGCTATAGAAGTTTTTGTCTACTGATGACATAAAATGGCAGTTTTCAATGTGCATGTTTTGAGTCAGTGTTTTGAGACACCCTTCCTTCACATCTGTCGCCTTCTTATCAGAAATAGGATTTGTAACATGCAGTGTGTGTGTCCTCAGGGTTCAGTGTGGACTGGTGGGCGCTGGGCGTGCTGATGTTTGAGATGATGGCGGGCCGGTCGCCTTTCGACATCGTCGGGAGCTCCGACAACCCAGACCAGAATACAGAAGACTACCTCTTCCAAGGTAACACACACACACACACACACACACACCTACCCAAACACACTGCTGTGGTTTATAACTGGAAGGAAAAAAAACAGTGCAGTAGAGGCATGTAACACCTTTGCATTGGCACCTTTCTAGCAGCCACCAGGCACATGCCATCTGTTACAGGAAAATGTGTGAACGCATGTGTTTTTTGTCCTTCATTATTCCATTGTAAACACCGTGCCAGTGTTCCCTGTAACTGCCAGGAAAGTGTGGTTAAGTAATACAATGTTACCACTTGACAAAGTTGTATTTCAGGACACTTTTCAAAAGCCATCACAACTTAATTAAAAGGCTTCTGTATATGTGCTCAACTTGAGTTCACCCAATAGGATTGAACTCATAACTGCAGCAGCGTCAGTGCTATTGTGTCATTTTAGCCTTCAGGGACCGATTGTCACACCCTGTCTTTCCCCTCTTCCTCTCACCTCTTGCAGTAATATTGGAAAAACAGATCAGAATCCCTCGCTCGTTGTCAGTCAAAGCCGCCAGCGTCCTCAAGGGATTCCTCAACAAGGTAAGAAAGGGTCCGACAGGCCTGGATCAATCTCACAACAGTGTTGGCTCCTGCTGGCTCCTAAGAGTGACATTATTATGGCCGCTTATTATGTGTCTCACACATTGTGACCTGTGTGTAATACCTCCCCTCAATCCCCTCACCAAAATACTCTCCTCTGCACCTTTTTTTTTTTTTTTTTTCAAAATTCTCCCCTTCTGTGCCATTCTTGCCTGTCTGACTGACTCTTTGTCTGTCTCTTCCAACATCATCTTGTACCGTCTCTCACCCTCCTTTCACCCTCACTCCCTCAGGACCCAAAGGAGCGTCTAGGCTGCCACCCTCAGACAGGCTTCGCAGACATCATGGGTCATCCATTCTTCCGAAACGTCGACTGGGACCTGGTGAGTCATTCTTTCTCATCCTCTCTGTGTTTCTGTGTTTCTGTGTCTCTCCCTCTATTACTCCTTTTGCTCTGTTCGTCGACAACGTCACGATTTTCATCAGAATGTCAAATTGAGGAAATCAGTACATCCCGGTAGCCAAATAGGTCAAAATCAATCCTTATATTGATCCTGCAGAGAAGTAAAAACAGAAAGCTGCTACCAGACAGCAGAAGGTCAAATCTAAGTGCATGGGATCACCCTCCCTCTCCTGCCCTGCGGGTGACAGAGGCTCTGTCAGAGCGGAAGGTCATTACCAATGGAATGAGAGTCGTGTACTTGTGCAGAGCAGACAGAAGACTGACAACAGCAGAAATGAACACACAAGGATGGGAAGCAAAGACGAAAACGAAATTAGTTCCAATGATTATTCTGGCTGTACATTTCTTTTTTCATTTGTCAGACGAAGAGTGAATTTGAGCCATCAGATCGTGAAACAGCTATTTATTGTCATAAGGAAGCCATTGCTAAATCTAGTTTTGGCTTCATTGTTAAGGAAACATTTTGTTCCAACTTCCTTGTGAAAGATTGAACCTGGCTAAGCTTCAGTGAAATCCAGTAATGTCAGAGATGTTAAGTTTGTTGTAGTAGAAACTGCGTACATTTGAGTACTTTCTTACTTTATGCTGCGACTAAGTGGTATACATTTATATTTGTGTACATTTATTTACATTTATACTTTAAAACTCTGAGTGTGATCATGAATGTGGAGCAAGGTGCCGGAAATGAATACATAGGACTGTAATTACGGCAACTAAACTGTTCAGCTTTCAAAATCCTATAAATAAAGCTTACTTGATTATTTTTATCATCCCAGAATCACTTACAGGAATTCCACTGAAAGTGCAACTAAAAATACAAGTTATTTATGTAGCTTCCTGTTCTCAGATGCAGCAGTAACAAGGAGTGGTCATTCAGAAGTTCCTGACGTTTCGGTTTTATGACAGTCAAGACTGTAAAAATGAAACTTATGTCCCGTGGTGTTTCTCAGCAGTTGTTCTTTTCTGTGAGTCCATTCAAAGACTGACAGGCTGAATTAGAATTGAAACCAACAATTATTTTCCTTATTGATAAATCAATTTTGTGAATTTTTTTTTAGTTGTTTTTATTAGACAATAAAATGTAAGAAAAATTGTGAATCAATCTGACAGTCCAAAACTCAACACAAGTACATAAATAAAAAGATGTACACAGGTCAAGACTTTAAATATATTTAAAAAAATACAGTCTGACGCCAGTTACATTTTAATTAACCCTCTTATTACAGTTAGTGGTTTTCATATATATTTAAAAAAATGTTTAGCTGTCTGTTGAGGGCTTTTAGATATAAAAGAGTGTGTGCAGGGGGCAGCATTTTATTCAAAAATAATAATTTTTTTGCTTTTATACTTCAGACTGGGGTAACAAAATTTACTGAATCTGTGTTTAAAGTTTTCTTCATTGAAAATTAAAAAAACACATTTAAAAACATTTTGTAATGTTTTTCCTTTTGATAACTTAGTTGAACTGAAAGCGTCATGGTAAAGTTCCACAATAAAACAGTTAATAAAATATTTTAAAAGTCTTTAAGAAAAGCAAAAGCCGAAGCTCATGTAAATGATCAGGCACATTTTGTCTCCTCGAGCAGACAGACAGACAGACGTGCCTTTAGCAAACGGACAGACAGACATGCACTGGTGGATGATGTGACAGACAGGGCAGCTCGCCAGGGATCACCATGACCTCTTTTTCCCTGTTTGGTCTGGAGCAGAGACCCAGCAGTCGGTCAGGGTGTCTGGAGGGATCAGCTTACACCCCTCCCACCCCTCCATCCATTTCCCCTCTCTCAGCACGAAACTAAAAGATTGCCCTGCAGTGTACCTAAAAGCCTGCAGGGGGTGCAGTAGTGGGTTTTCACACATGTAGTGAAGCAATTGGGAGACAGATGAGCTAGAGCTACCTGTGATTTATGTATTCAGGAGGACTAAGTAGAAGAACATCAAGTTTTAGTGGCTGTTTTTAATGACTTTATTAGTGTTGGTCACTCAGCTGTTATATTGGTGTAACAGGACAGATATTAATGATGGGATAACCATGAAAAGATTTGTCTGTGTCTTTATGCTTGTGTACTTTTCTGTGCATTTTTCATAACTGATTTACTGGATTTTCAGACTAAATTACAGTAAAAGTGTCACTCCAGAGCTTCAACTAACAGTAATTTCCATTATTAACTCATCTGCTGATTGTTTTCTAAGTCACTCCATTATCATTAAGTCTTCAAATATTTTTCAAAAAGGATTGAAAATTACCATCAAATTTTGCCAGAGCCTGAAATGATCTCTGTTTAACATTTGTGCCAGAAAAATTGTTGAAATTATTAACCATTATCAAAATACTTACAGATTGATTATCTTTAAATTAGTAATCCATTATACAAAATTCTCCCTACAGGTCAATAAAACTCCTCAGTTCAAATATTCCAAGTCCTTACAAATGCTTCCTCCAATGTCAATAAAGGCAAATAATGTTGTTGAGTTCCCACCTGAATCATTTTCTGTTGTTTCAGCTGGAGCAGAAGCAGGTGGTCCCTCCTTTCAAGCCCAACATCTCAGGAGAATTTGGACTGGACAACTTCGACGCCCAGTTCACCAACGAGCCCATTCAGCTCACGCCTGATGACGAGTGAGTTCCCATCCATTTTATTATCTCACCTTTTCATCTTAATATAAATGAAATGTCATGCAGTTTTGTTTTTTTTTTTTTAAATAAAATCAATGCTTCTAAAAAAAGTTTCCTTTTTCTTTTGTTCATTGCAGTGATGTAGTCAAGAAGATCGACCAGTCGGAATTCGAAGGGTTCGAGTACATCAACCCACTCCTGATGTCAGCGGAGGAGTGTGTGTGAGGAACGCGACGTCTGTGCTAACACACACCACCCACACACACACTCATGCACGTGTCAACGTGGCGTCTCGGTGTCCTCAAGCTGCATGGTTACGAGACAACCTGAAGACATCAAAGTTCTGTTCGAGGGCCGCACATGCACAGTGGAACGCTTATTTGCCAAAACCAGTCTCACACTCAGCCATTTATAACCACATGCCCTTAAGCCTACCTTCTTTCTTAATTATTTTTATAACATGTAAATCTGCACTGATATCAAATTTCTCATCGGGGCCTCTTTATCGGTAGCCAACGAGGCTACAGAGTTCTTCCAAGGTTGCTGTACACGGGGGGAGGAGGGGAGGCAAAGCGTCTGATACATGAACTGAACAGCCTCTCCTTCCAGCTGGCGGTGGTCCTTCCAATGCATATTTTATTTGTGTACATATATGAATCTACTATTGTGTAT
>JAQMCX010000009.1:6912094-6934919 GCA_029814765.1 Acanthurus leucopareius | reverse complement strand
ACAACTTGATCATCATAAAGTTGTTTTGTGGCAACAGCCCTTCTGTAGAGGAGAGAAGAGTCATAACACTAGCCTTTAAAAAAAGAAATAAAATAAAACAAAAAGATAAAAATCTATATATTTTTTCATTTTCTTTTTTAATTTAACAACATAGCAGTCATTATATTTGTTGTTCTGAGTGTTCAGCCTGAGTAACAGAACCAGAATGGTTCAGGCTTTGTCGTTTAGATGACTTTACAATGAGAAGAATGTGTCTGCTTCAAGTCCCTTTTCCCAGAATGAAGGAGCGTCGCAAACAGCAGCATCCAAACAACACTAGTAATGAGCTCATAAACTGTGAATGAAAGAGCCTGCCATGCAGGATAATGGGCTGGAAGAGTAGCACATAGTACCTGAACGCTGGAGCAAGGGTTACATTTTGCTGTATAGACCCTCCGTGAAATAAACATTCACACAGGACCAAAAAAAAAAAAAAAAAACATTTTTTTTTTCCTCAAAAATGTCTTGCTGGTACGAATTGGAAGGTACATTCTACATAGAAAGATGTGCTGTCATAAGTAATAGAATTTATATATTGAGATTTTTTTTTTCTAATTTTTAATACTCTGCCTTTTTCAAATGTATGGTCTGTTATCTTTTTTGTACTTTCTCCATTCCATGTATGTCTTTTGTTGTTAATCCAAATGAGTGATTGTTGAAACAAGCCGTTGGTTAGAAATCCACAGCTATGACACAGTTTGGGTCCAAAAATGTGGTTTGAAAACTGTAAACTATGTCTAATGTGCTTCATTTTGACACTATTGAACCAACACTTCATTTTCTGAATTAGGTATTTTGTAAAACTTCCATAAAAGCGTATGAAGGCTCCATAGAGTTGTTCTCGAATCCCCAACTGTAATGACACTAAGTGATGCATGAACCTCCAGACTCTCGTCCAGTCGAAGCTTCTCTCTACTTGGAAATGTTTTTGAGCTCACATGGTGACCGGAGGAACGTATTCATCTGTTACACAAATTAATTTTGTTTTATCGTTTCTTTTTTGTGAATCAGATATAATTTTGATTTTTTTTTTATTATTTTTTTTTATATCACTACATTGATTTAAAAGCGTTACTGGGTGAACCCCACGGAAACACTATTTGTTGTACTTGTTGTATTTTGGGGTGTTTATCACCCAGAGGACTCTGCTGAACTTTGTTATTAGTGTGCAAAGAAAAAATACAGACGGTAAAATAAACATTTTATTTCTCTTCTTGTGGTAATATGTCCTTGTGTTAGTGTGAGTTTGTTGTAAATTTAAAAGGGTTGATTGTGAGGAGTGAAGTTCAACAAAAAACAGCTGTATAAAGTTTGTACAGGCACCTGAGAAACTTTGTCATGTCTGAGAGAATGACTATGATGCCATCATAGTGACTTTTAATCTTGAGTTGGACTTGAAAACTTGTGGTATAAAGAGAGAGCAGAGTTTTAAAGATGAGCACATTTAGCAAACAGGAAAGGTCCAGGGAAAGATGCAATTAAACTGCATTATAGAAAATGTAGGTTCTGGTATTTTTGGAGTTTGACCCATCCTTGAGACTGAAAACGAGGCAGAGCAGCAGCAGAGCCTCTCCTGCTCCACTTTTGACCGTTCATATTTCATTCTGTGTGGCAGGTCTTATCTGCATTTTGCAAGTGAATTTCTAAATTTCGCATTAATGTAAAAATAGTAAAAGAGAAGCATTTTCCCTTTTGAGTGTATTCAGTTGTTTGATTTTTATCTAATAAAGAACCTGTCTATCAAGTTCTTAGTAAAAAATATCTGCAATAAGAGGTTACACTGGTGAACATTTAACATTAGTCAGTCCCACTAAAAACTGGAATTTTTAGGCAGTGAGTCTAAATCCTCAGCCATGTTAGTGGCTCTGTGGGTCTGTGGTGGTTTATTAAGCTAGATGCTAACTGAGTATGCTACTGTATCAATGCTGAGCAGGAGACGGCACCATATTTCTTGCCTTATTTAAGCTTGCCAACCTTTTTGTAATTTGTGGACACAGCTGAGGCTGATGGGAATATCATTAGCTTTTTGGATTAAATCCTACACCAAAGTAGTTGACAAATTGCTGTGTGTATCACAAAAGTTATTAGAATATGTACGCCAGGTGGCATGAACGACTCAATAAAACGTGACTTACAAGATTAATAAATAAATAAATGTCAACTTAATGATGGCACTAAAAGAAATAGTGTGAAATTGCCTATATCAGTAGGCTTCTAGCTATCAACCTCTGGAATCAACCTCTGGATTCTAATATCTGCACAGTTTTCATGATAGTCCATCTAAAGGTTGTTGATAATTCAGTCTGGACTGAAAGGTGGCCGCGTAACTGAGGGATCAACTACTGCTGGCAGTGTGGCTAAAAGATCTTGCCTTTAAAGACTTGTAAAAAAAAATAAACTGTAGATGTTTTTGCCAAAAAAAATGGTGGCACAGTTCACCAGATTGTGCCCGTGTGAACTTACTCGCACAATCAGACTTGTGACGTGCTCGCAGCTGATACCAGACCTGAGCTCTCAGACCCACATGGTTGTCTGGTGCAAAGGGAATTATGCTTGAGCCGTTAAGCCTGAGCTTTTCCACTCCAGCTGCCTGCGTCTTCTCTGGTCATGTGACTCCTGTGTGGCTTTTAGAAGGGCCTTCGGCGTCCCCAGAGGTTAAAAGGTCATTGACACCATTGCTCTCCCCTCTGCCCTCACACAGTGCTGAGCATTCAGAGGTGAGAAATATAGGGGTCATGGAAATGACGATGTGCCAGAAATAATAAAAACGGATTGATTTGTGTGCTGCAATAACTCACACAATGGTAGATAGGAACCCATTGTGTGGAGCTTATTTCATATCCCGCACCATTAAACCATTATATATTGTCTCAATTGAACCGGGTTTTGTGGAAAATTACTCTCCTTGTAACGACTACATGAGACAAATACGGCATTGCCGCATGCGTGACGAGGATAAATGCCTTTGCATAATTCTGTATTCCCATGATGGAATGTTTGACATTGTTGCTGTGCCCTCACTGGGGGAGAATGGGTGTACGCCTCCCCAGGCACACTGGCTCCACATCACCTTGTGGAAGACAAAGGGAAGACTAACCTTGTATAATTAATGGTGTAAAATGGAGGAGGATCTAAAAAACATCCTGTTTTAATTGCTGTTATCTTGTTGGGTGTTTTTATTCCGTCCCTGAAGGGATTAATTAAGCAGCATACGAATCATACTTGGCGCTAAATGCAACCCCTTACTAAAACACACACTGCAATTTAAGGTGCACAGTTATGCCACTTAGCACTTTTGCATGCCATCACATTACATATACCAGTGATCTTGACTGTAGTGCTGAAATTACAACTTGTTCTTAGTCTATAGTTATGAGGTAAAAATACTTGTACCACCCTCCTTGTAAGGTTGCTTTGAATTGATGTGTGTTACTTCAGTGATTGTAATGAAACAGTGGGGGCATCTTGAGGTATAAACACAAGTGTTTCATTAGCAGACACTTGAGATGGTTCTTCATGGCCACGACTTCAGAAACACCTACATACTGAATGTAAATGTATAGGACTATCAAGTGTTGTAACAATATACATTGATTAGAACATGAAAGATCATGTGACATAAATCAGCAGGATTTATAGGAGAACGATCTCACTTTACGAGCTTAAAATAACCATAAAAGGCTAAACGGTCGGTAAAATACAAAAAAAAAAAAAAAAAAAAGACACTAAGAAAAAGACCCTTGAATCAAAAGCTTCTCTCAGTTGTAAATGCTGATTATATTTAGTTGAATGTCATGTAGAAGTGTTTGGAAATCCCCTGAATGATGTGCGTATGTGTCTGTCACATCTCTGTTTCTCAGTACGGCTCCAACTGCTGCTGTTTTTGTTCTCTCAGTCAGTCGTTCTGGCATATGTTAAATGCTGGTATTTACACACAGCATTATAGGATAGAACGTTATTCAAGCCTGTTGTCACATACACTCCTTTCACATGCCACATTAAATGTAATCATTCATCGTTTTTGTTTTGAAGCCAAATCCTCCCTTTATGAGTCCCATGTAAAAGACCTGAGAAAAAAATGTATACTTTTGTGAATATTCAAGGAGGAAAAAGCTATAAAATGACCAACACACCACTTGAATTCCATTTTGTTGTACAGTGAGTGCTTGTGTTATTATGTTCAATCCATTTACATAAATTAGGGTAAAGAAAATTATAGAAGTATCTGTCAGTAGAGCCCAATGCAGGTCAACAGCTCTTGTAGTTGAATCAACATCTCTCCTAAACGGTTTCAACAAAAACTGAACACTATAACCTTCATAAAGGTTTTATAAAGGATTTATGGCATGGCTGTTTAGGCTGGAATAGTTTACACTAGGTGCACCTAAAATTTTGGCAACCTAGTTGATGAGTGAGATGTGCAAACACATCAAACATCTTATGTAAATTTAAAAATTGACGATACACTTGAGACAAGAATACATCCAGTCATTTAGGTACTGGGACTGTTTAACAAAAGACTCAAGAAACTAAAAAACAGTCAACTGATCCATAATTAAAGAAAAAATAGTGGCAGGTTTATATAAAATAGCTAAAAAGGAGCTTCACACCTTTTCCAACTAAAAAATTTTGGTAAAGATGAATAGTTGAGTTACAATATTCTAATATTATAGTATACCCATGTACACCCACAGTGATCTTTTTTTCTACATTAAGTACTTTTAATTTTACGAACATTTTCCTGAGAACTTCTACTTAAATAAGTTCTTTCCCTGTGATGGAGTCGTTTCACAATGTTGAACTACCACTTTAACTTGAGTAGAGGACCTGACAACTTCCTCCATTACTGCTGTGATTACATCAGAACCTACTTCATTTCATTATTTTGTCTACCTCCTGTTTATACATGTTTAAATTATACAGGCTGAATGAAGACCAGTCTTATAAACAAGTGAGGCCAAATTAGACACACACTCATCAGAGAGCAGAAAATGTGCTGACTGTCTGCCCTCAACTGTCTGACATCTCAGACTCTGTGGTGATGGTATGTGACCTCAGAGCAGCACTTCAACAAGCATCATTACTTCAAATTACAGATACATCTACTGAGCTGCTCAGGACAAATTTCAATATCCCACATTGATCCCAGACAAGATATATGAAAAACAACTGAGGTGTTTGCCTCCAGGGTCCACTTAGCCCAATAACAGTTAAACAGAATCTCTCTCTGCTAATGGAGAGGCTTATCAATGTGCTAGTCTGTTTGTCTGTGAATCACAACTCCCCCACCGCCGCCGCCGCCGCCGCCATCGTCCACATTACCTCATCCCTCAGCTTTTTTGCTTTACCCCAAATGAACAATCAGTGCTGGTCACAATATTGCAGATATGAGATGAATTTACTCCCCGCAGTACACAGAGTGATGTTATTACAGGAAAATCAATGTCCCTCTTGTTGTTCTCTGGGGCTGGACAGGGTGTACGCACATCTGCTCTCATAATACAACTGCTGACCTTGCTGTCAGAGAGTGAGCCAGAGAGAGAGAGAGAGAGAGAGAGGGAGTGAGAGAGTGAGAGAGAGAGAGAGGCTGCGGTGAAACGGCCGACTGTGTTGTTTATCAAAGCTTTATCAAGCCTCACAGACGTGTGACATCAGACTGTGGGTCGCTCAGCCAGCCAGGGTGTGCTCCATCTGAGAAAAAATACCCGAGCATCCTCAGGGAGAGCTTGATGAAAAATTATAGATTTAGACTTCAACCAAGAGTTATAGATAACAGTTCATATCTAGAGTTGAGAGTGAAAGGTTGCTATGGAAATGTAACCTCATTCAAATTAACATTTATGAAATATAAGTGATAAAAATCACATTCCTGACCTAGGTGCACCCATTTTTTATTAACTCCCACCATCACTAAATGGACAATAGACCGCCTCAATGACCTCTTGACCTCTGGCAGAGGGTAGGTCCATAAAAAAAAGAGAGAGGGGAGGAGGACGGGGGGATTTTAAACCCTTTTGCCCAGTGTGTTTGGCCGCTCTGATCCTCTCACTTTCACAAACTTGATAGAAATCCAAAGAGAGAGATAAACCTGCTGTCATGTCAGTTCATACTGGCACGTCAACCAAGGCCATGTCAATAAGTCTGACCTACAGTATAAGTCAAACCAAAAACAGCCCGATTTTAAAATTACAGATGTAAATTTATGGAGAGATACAAAACCTCAAAATGAAATCAGAACCTTTATTATAGAGAGAGCTAGAAAATTCTAGAAAAATAATATTTCCTCGTTGAGCTAAAGCATTTTTCGTTTAAACAAATACAAATGTGCACTCTCATAAGGACCTCCAAAGGTCCACGGACCGCATCTTTGACATCATTTGACCGCCCCGCTGATGACATCTCATCTCCTTTGCCTACAGCTTTAACTACTGCTGGAGGAAACAAATCTCTCCCGAGCCGTGCGAGACGGACGGACAGACAGGCAGACAGACAGGCAGACACACGAGAGACACCCCCGCATAGTTTCCGTCAGCCGTGTGACGTCTCCGCTTCTCAGCCCGTGTGCAGTGTGACGTTGTCGGTCTGTAGTGGAACCTCTAGCTGCATCTTGTTGACGGTCCGCCAGGCTTTTCCAGTATTGAGAAGACCACAGGCGAGTGAGGACGGCCGACACACAGCGATCAAGGCAAGTGTTTACGCGATTTTTTTTTTTTTTAAAAAGACTAAGCTTTTTTAATAACATGCACATTTTAAAATAAAATTATTAGTTGTGGGTTTATTTTGTTGATGGCAGATCCCAGCGTGTGGGGATTATGTTGAGTTTGAATTCCTGTGTTCAGTCGCAGCCGATGGCAGCGGAGGCGAAGCTAGCCTGGTTTAGCCTGCCGTATCGCTCTCTCTCCGGGGTTAGCCTGCTGTGATGTTAGCGCTCGGTTAGCCAGTTTTATCGCTTACTACGCGGTTGGAGCCTGCTTCAATAACACACAGTGGCTTATCATTTCTCTGTCGCAACGGACAGTGATGTTTATGACTCTGTGTGCTGATTTATTATCGCTCTCATCGCTGTGGCGAAGAGCCCGTCTCCGCTCTTGAGAGCTGGGTTAGCCTGCTTCATAGCCCGCTGTGCTGGTTAACTGCTATGTAGTCGGAGTAAGCTGGGTGTAGCTAAGCTAGCTAGCATCAAAAGTAACGTTATTGACCGTTACTCGTTCAAAGACAATATAGCCGATTTTGAAATCGATTTTTTATCATATTTACGCTTTCTATTTTCGTCTGCGTAACAGCATACCACATGTCTGTCGTCAAAACATCATCGTAAATATAATTTTTAAACACCGCCACACACAGATGCGTATATGATAATGTCTTGTTTCAAGGGATTTGACCTTTGGGTGACGTTATATCGTACCCGAAGTCTAACGTAATGTCACCTGCGAGTTTGACACACGGGCAAGCCGCGGTTGGAGACCCCACCGTGCCCTCACCGAGTCGTTGTGACCGCGGTGCCTTCCCAGACCAGACTGTAGTGTAGACAGTGAATGTCATTATCAGCGCTGTCTGCATACCAGTGCCTCCGTGGCGAGCCAGCAGAGGAGGCGAGGTACAGTTTGCAGACTGGAGAGGAGGAGGGGGAGACAGCTGGGGATGGAGCAGAGCAGGAGCGGTGCTATACGCGGTGTCCTTGCAGCAGCAAAAAAGGATACCAGACGAGGGGGGTGACATTAAGGTTTTTTTTTTCTTTCTCTAGAATTGGTATAAATGATTATGAGGGTGTTTGAGAAACACCACCGCGTTGTTATTCATCGAGGCAATGCGGGCGTTGTGACTCCTAAAGGGAATAATCCCATTGGTTGGAGGTTTTAGCAGTCAAACCGGAGTCCCGAGCTGGCTGGGAAAGAGGCAGCCTCCCTGTGAAAACCTCATTTATTATCGGTCGCTGATCTGATTTTGCAGTGTGTGGATTTTTTTTTTCTCCATACGGCTCCGAGTCATAATTGTCATTAAAAAACGCCCACAATCATAAACCCGCTTCGGAATCAAACTTGAGGTTTTACCTCGGCAGCATTTCACACGGTGGAAAAAAAGAGATTGAATGCTGAAATTTGCAAAAGCATGCAAAAACCTTTCATTTAACCCGATGTGCGTATTTGCCTTTGTGATAAGTCGGAATCAAAACAGGAAAGCGCAAGTGATTCAGTTACATTTTCAAGCCTAAGTTCGTGCAATCTGCCGTCTCTTGGTGTCATACTGCAGCAGTAGCCATTATCATCTACAGTGCGTTTTTAAATTGAGGAAACCTGCTAAATGTTGTTTTGTTGTTACAGTCGTTTTAGTAATTCTGCAGTGAAGTCTGAGGGTAAAAAAAAGGGGGAAACGCCGCCTTCCATGCTGCTGTATTTCAAGCTGTGAAGGGACTGAGAGAAGGGGGCGACTGCTGTTAAAGCTTTTATCAATTGTTTTTGTGGAGCTGATGGGGTCAGCGTGGGGTAAGCAGACCTAGGGGAGGGCACAGTATGGTTGGCAGTAGCACTTTCATTTGCTAAGTGAAATGTTTTTGACCATTGTATCAGCCTTACATTAACAATGTAATGGGAGAGGGGCAGGGCAGTGGGGAATTTCGCCCGGCTTGTCATGTCTGGTCAACTGGTTTCACTTGTTAAAATTCTCACTCTGTACTGGAAAGTTTGTTGCAAAACCTTTGGTGAAAGCCTAAATGCAAATTTCACCAAAGGTTCAATTACAAGGGCTGAAAAAGCCTTGTGTTTGTGTGAAGTAATGGTAATGGCCATTTGGCTTAGTGGTCCATGCAAACAGCCATTGACCTCTTGAGCCCCCCAGTCGAGACAGCAGCTATAAAACATTCAAAATCCTTATACACATCTCATGCTTCACAACATTTTTATGAGACCATTTAGGTTTGTTTATTCCTCTACATGAAAGGAGTTTATCACTTATAGTTTAGAGATTGATTTGAAGATTTTTTTTAACTTTTATGCCTGTTGTTGTTTTTTTTATGCTCAGGAAGCGGATCAGAACATAGAGAACTTCACTCACCATCATGCTTGTGTCTAACTACCAGAAGAATTGTGTCATTTGAAAAGACTAAAAGAGAAAAAATACTCAGAGGAATACAAGAACTCAGTCAGCAGACAGAAACGACTATAACCTAGTGCTTAGACATGGCCAGCACCCAGACCAGTCTGAAAACCCCTTTCAAAGACTTGACCTCATTCAAGGGCAACATGAAACGGCTGTACAGAGAGCGACTGGAAGACGCTCCCATCAAGAAGCGAGTGATGGCTGAGATCAACCTGAAACGCCGCAACTTGGATTCCCTCCCAAAAAGTCCCAAGGTTAAGAGGGAGCAGATCGAGGATCTGTGCCATGAGTCTGACTTGGATGTGGAAGGACGGGCTGAACTGCACGTTGTGGGCTCTGCTAAAGCCCTGGACCTGAGCCCTGGGCTCAAACACACACTGGCCCAGTTCACCCTCAGTAGCCAGAGCTCCCTCGGGGGCCCAGCTGCCTTCTCAGCCCGCACAGGCCATGAGCACTCGGCAGCCGGCATGCCCCCACTGCCCTCCCCTCCTGTTCTTGGTGGGGGTCCTCTGCTGGTTCCCTGTGACAGCTCCACCGAACTCACCCACTCTCTGTTAGAAGGAGAATCCATCTCCTGCTTTGTTGTCGGAGGAGAGAAGCGTCTTTGCCTCCCCCAAGTGCTCAACTCTGTGCTCCGCGACTTCTCGCTGCAGCAGATCAACACTGTGTGTGACGAGCTCTATGTCTACTGCTCACGTTGCGACGCTGAGCAGCTGCACATCCTCAAGGTGCTGGGCATTCTGCCGTTCAACGCACCTTCCTGTGGCCTCATTACACTGACGGATGCACAACGGTTGTGCAATGCTCTTCTGCGTCCGGGGGCAGCATTGCCTGCCGACCCCAGTGGTAAGCTGTCGACCCAGGGCCTGCTGAAAGAGAGCGAAGCCAGCTTCCAGGTGGAGCACCAGTGTCTGGGGAAGTGCCAGGGTCTCTTTGTGCCCCAGTTCTACACCCAGCCCGAGGCACCTTGCATCCAGTGTGTGGAGTGCCAGTTGCTCTTTTCACCACAGAAGTTTGTCATGCATTCACACAAGTCACCTGATAAGAGAACCTGCCACTGGGGCTTTGACTCAGCCAAGTGGCCCTGTTACCTGCAGCTTGCCAGGAAGTACCAAGGCACGCCTGAGGAGCCAAAGCTCAAGCAACTCCTGGATGAGGTCAAAGAGAAGTTCCACTACAAGCTCAAGAGATCCATGGACAAAGTAAGTGCACTTCTGAATAATACCTGTGTTTTTGCCTCTCTAGACCCAGTAGTGTTACTTATCATCATTGTGAAAAGACTGCTGATTAAAACAGTGATTTGTTTTGTTGAATTATGTTGAATGTGCTTCAAAAGTCACTTAGGCTGGTTGCTTTTTTGGCCCTTTTGCTCTATAGTTCAGTCCCACATGCTGTGCATTCAGCAGGTTTGACTAAACCACCTTACGGCTGGTGTTTTTCTAAACCAGCAATGACCTAGTGGGTGTGAGAGTGGCCTGGGACAGGTGGTGACATCTGCCCAGCCAGGTCTGATCAGACGAGGTTAGGCCAGCTGGCCACAGCTGAAGGGGAAGTCCATCATTTGTCCCACTGGGTCACCTGGAGGTCAGTGGGAATGTCACTGAACAAAAGGCCAGTATGGGATACTCAGGAAGAGGCTCTCTGACCTCTATCTTAAAACTACATGTCACCATTAAGACCCGTTATCTCATGATAAAATGATAAAAAATGATAAAAATAATTTTGTAGTTTGCCCGAGGTTACTAGAGTTTTTGCAATTTCCTATAGAATTGGAGAAAATTAGAGGTGAATTTTGTGCCGACCATGGTTAAACACAATCACACTTGTTAAATATTATATGGCTTCTGTTAGAGAAAAAATTAAATAAATTCTGTCAGGAGTTGCTCAGCAACAAAATACAGTTATTTCTTCAAATAAAAAATGTCAAGGTGAAGAATTGGCCACCATTCAAGGATTGGAACTTAGCAGTCTTGTAACCCTTTTACCTTCTAACAAACCTGAAAGTAAAATTGTTTCTTTGCATTACCAGAAGTTATCACTAAAAGCCAGAATGCTGCCTGAGTCTTCCGAATGATTTTGTTGATCCTTTTTATTCCTGCTCCATTTAAAAAAAAAAAAAAAAAAAAATCATGTCAATGCAGTATCTAAGCCACAACGACAATAAGCATATTGAAAAGTCAGCATTCAGTGGGGGGAAAAGCTCTAGATTGTTTCCCTGCCATTGACTGGTTTATGTCTCATGACCTCCCTCTGACCACAGTGGACTGCCCTTTTTGCTTTGTTTTGTGAGTAAAGGTGGGGTTGTGCTTTTGTCTGTTCGGTGCAGTTTGTTCACACTCAAACCCACCGGTTCAGAGTGATTTTTGGTGAAGTAAAAAAAAAAACTAAAAAAAGGGAACCAAAACCAAACCAGCGAACAAATTTTTAACAGAAAGGAGCTCTAACCCCTAATTGCAAGATTTATTTGTGTTAGTTGTACAGCAAGATCGTCGGTGGTTTCGAGTCGGTGGTTTGCATAGTTTGTATGTAGGTGTCAGTATGCACGTTTCTGAAATGCAAGACACACATTTTGTATTGTTTGTACCTGAGACAGGAAGAAGCCTTGCTTTTTCTCTGCCTGTTTAACTTGGTGTGTAAATGTGCCGGAAATACTGTCTGCTGTCTCGTCTAGTGTCCCGACCGCATTCCTGTCTCGCCTCTTCCCAATTGTCCTCCTCCTCTTCCTCTGCCTTGGTTTAAGGTATGCATATTGGAGGACGTAGATATTCTTTCTGAAAGGCAGAGACGCTTTAATAACACAGAGAAAACACGTACTCATTTTCTTGCACACACAGACGACATTTGCAACACACTCAAAAACACATGCTCAAGGTGGATGATGTGTCCAATAACCTTTTTTTTTTTTTTGCGTGTGTTTATGTGTGAGACATTGCCAACCTCAGTGTGTGTAATGAGCTGCTAACTGGGGGCTAGTATGACACATCTTCGTCTCTGTCTCACACTTTGCAAGGCTCTGTGGAGCCTCTGTCTCACCACAGTTTCAGGTGCTCTTTTCTCTGTGGGGTGGTTTCTCAATCTGTTTTCTTTTTTTCAGTCTTTTTATTTTTTCAATCTTGCAGCTATTGTTCAGCAGCACTGACTGGATTTTACCTTGTGCCGTTGTTTTTTGAGGGTATAGCTTGATCAGAAACAGTGTTGTCAAATTACTTGTACTTTGTTTCGAAAGAGACACACAAAGTCACAGATGGACAAATTCCTGGAAAGACAGTTGCCTGTGAGTCTGCAGGAAGCAGATGATGGTGGCATTAAAAGAGGATGCCCCTTCCACCCCCACCCCACCACCCACCATCCCCACCAACTAAGCGGATGTAAGGGTGTGCGAAAGGTCAGTGGCCAGAGAACAAGGTGACCTGGCAGTGTCCTGCTTCACTTTATCCAGCCACTCTTTGAGTATGTGTGCATGTGTGTTTTCTTTTGTGTGCGTGCGTGCCTGCGTGCGTGCGTGCGTGTGTGTGTATTTGTGTAACGAAAGTGTGTGTTTGACTGTACAGGAAGTGAGGCAGACGGACATGTCTCTCACCCAGAACATCCTCCAGACTCTCAGTGTCCAGCCGCCTCCACTGCATTGGCTGTGTGACTCATACTTTCCACATCCCAGTTGATGTTAGTGGAGGGCCAGCCAGGCAGCTTATAGTCACACATGCTTCTTAGAAAGATGGCTTGCCTCGATATGTTGGTCTAGCCCCGACTGCAGACCGTTCTCCCAGTGGCTCTTATTTACACACACTGTCAATGTGCACATTTACAAGCGGTTCGAAGTTTTACCAGAGAGCTCTGGGACCTCTAAAAGAGAAGAGACACAAACAAGGGAGCCTTCTGGAAGTTTTTCCCCTCCTTCTCCAATGGTTACTAGTCCCATATCCTGTTAGGAATGTTTGGTTTGAGAAAGTGCAGTTAAAAACTCCAGGACTTGCTCTCCATAAACGGGGCTTTGTGCCCCAAGGCACTGCTACCCTGTCTACTGATCCCTGCTGTGTAAACAGTTTGCTAGACAGACGCCACCAACAGACAGCAACAAGCTGGAGCATTATCTTCTCAAGAGTTGCTTAAGTATCTGATAGACAATGAGTTCATTTTGCGTTCAGATGTTGTGACGAATTCTTGTACTTTCCGCTGAGACAAGATCATGTGTCATCATTTTAAGTGGGTGATCCTTTTTTTTAAATACAAGAGAAAGCAAAACAAACTTGTATTGAAGATCCTAACATTTTTGATAAGGTTGTGTGATTGCAAATCATATCAAGCCTTTTTTTTTCTTTTTTAACCTGCCAATGTGTATTCATATGCGGTCTCCTTTTAGTTTTCAGTAATTTATCACTACACTAAACAACCTTAAAAAATATCACCGATGAACTTGGGGACCTGTTGTAGAATATTGTGGAGTTTCTTCCCAGCAATTTTTTATATTGAATTTTTCAAATTTGCCTTTGTAGAACCAAATTGAATATTGTGATGATTAAATCTTCTTATGACTGAAAGTGCTATAGATAAACAACAAGAAAGTAACGACAGGTATAAGTCATGTATTTCAACATATGGAAAAAATGTAAACTTTTCCATTTTTCTACAACTTTCTTGATCATTCAAGTATGCCTCTCTAAAATGGTAAATAATTCATTACAAATTTATAACTGTGTGGCATTGTCGGTTTGGTACTTTGTTTATGGAGTGAAGACCCTTTCTATTTTTTCACGTCTAAAGTAGACAAAAACAGTTTGACTTGATATTTTAGACATACTGGTATTTCCCCACCCGAGTGAGCACAACCACATGGCAGAACAAAGTGAAGCGTAGCTGTGTGTTCCTTGTTTGCCTCAGCCTTGTTTGTTGCGTTTTGCTGGCCCAGAGTCAGAAGTGTCAGACTGAAAGAACAGCCTTCCTCTGTCTGTCTCCTGGCTGGGCTGACACAGTGGCTGCGGCACAGACGGCAGACAGCTGCATCTCTCTGGCTTCCTCTATTTGCTATTTGGAAACCAGTGACTTCATTACCGCAGACCAGTGCAGCTGCACTCTCTGGCTGTCTCCTGGGCTGTCTGCTCCGTCTGTCTGTCTGCCTGTCAGTCATTCTCTTGGGCTGTATCTAATTGGATTTTGGCAGGCGGGCTAATCGCTTACTCTGCTGCCTTTGCTATCTCTTTCCCCTCCCTCTACTTCTCCTTCTATCTTGATATCAGTCTTAAATCTGACTTCTTTTCTCAGGTTCATGTCCTCACCCATCTTGACTAAAGGCCTTCAGTCTGCTCAACACTCTACCATCCTTTGCTCACCACCATCTCTGTCTTCACAGACAATTCTGCTGTTGCCCACATGTGTCTGTAAACAGTCAATACCTCCTGGGCCCCAATCAGTGGACAGTAACAAAATAAGCAGCCAAATGACCCGATAAGTTGATCGTTACATAAGCAATAAGACCACTTGTTTGCGTCTGCAAGGCGGATGAGAGGAAAGCCAGGGGCTATTGATCGGGTCTCCAACCTTGATGGATGGCGTGAGTTGTTGGGCGAAACAGACACTGAATAGAGGAGGAGATTGACCAAAAGGGAGGCAGGGGGGAAATAGAAGAACAGTAAAATGAGAAGACTCAGTTACAGTGACCACAGCTTGTGTTACATAAGTTCCTCTCTGTGTTCAGACATGTGCAACAGCCTCCCCAGCTAACCTCACCTCTGCCTCTGCTGTCGCCTGCCTTTATTTTTGTAACTCTGCAAGAGGCTGCCAGACACCGAAAGGGTATCTGTAGTCAGAAAACCCAGTGCTCCTGTGGGAGGCTCTTGAGCAAATGAGGTAAGGGCAGAGAACAGAAGCAAAAAGTATGAAACAAAGAAAATGTGAGTGTAAGGCAAGGGACAGATGGGTCTGGCTGTTGTCTCAGAAACACACTGCTTTACACTTTGGTCACCTTCCATGAAACAGGCTGGGTTCACAACTACAAGGTTAGTAAAGAGGGCTTGGGCCCCAGCCCCTCTTTCTGTAAGTTGAAAATTAACCTCCCCAAGAACTGAGCTGGACCACAAATCTAGCCTGGAACAGCCCTTTTGATTGGCCAATCACATGCCAGCTAGCCTGCATTTTCCCAGCTCACACCCCCCCCACCTAGCCCCATACCCACCCAGCCACAAGACAACTGTACACATATTTCTTTCTCTGTCTCTGTGTCAAGAACAAAAACAGTTATCCACTTGTACTGAATACACAGGAGCTTCTTTGAATGCTGTCCTAGAGTAACCCACAGTCTTTCACGCCTGTAGTTTTGAGTGGGAGAGGGACTGTCTGTGTTCCCTGTGCACAACAGGCTGCGCCTTGGCCTGTGTTTGCTGCCTGTTGTAAAGGGCTAAATGGGGCCCCTCAAGGTAGGAGGGGCTGAGCCGAGGGGCCTCTGGTATGTCACCATCAGGTCAGTGCCAGTATCACAGCTCCATAACAGCATTGCAGCTCACTGGAGCAATGCTAAAGTCATTACTTCTCAGTCTTTGTCTTAAATAGATGGTCACAGGTCTCAGCTGCAGTTCAATTCACCATTTGGATTTGCTGTAAACACACACACAGCTCACCGCTTATCCTGTGCACTACAACCCCACATTTAAAAATGCGCCATTGGTTGGCTGGTGGCAATTTCCAGACCCAAGGGCAGCATGTTATTTTTGACTGTTTCCTTGGCTTGGACTCTTTTTCCCACCACACCACCAGAAGAAGATAATGCGCTGCTATGGGACGGATGGCAAGTCGCCACAGCAGCAGGCAGCAGAGATAGGTCAGTCTAGATACAGTGGAGCCTCTGCCATGTCTGCCAACAGTCTGATAGACTAAACAAACTGGCTAAGCCCCTCCCAGCCAAATGTCCTGCAGGTTTTAAAAGAGTACTGGACTGACAGCCTGTTTGCATTTTAACTGTGCTTTTGCCCCCCCCCCCCTCGAGGAGTCAGACCAGTTTGTAGCTTCTGAGGAAAACTAAAGATAGAAGTATAAAGGGCTGCAAGTTCCAACAAGACTGTATGAAAAGAAAAAAGGTCTTGGATGGTAACAAGTCTGATATAACTTGCCTAAGTTGTTTTGCATTAAACCAGAATAATGAGGAGTCTTGGTATTAATTAATCAGTGTGTTGATGAGAAGATTAACTGTCCACTGTCTGGTCTCCCTGGGAGACAGTCAGACGAGCACATTGTGTGTGTGCGTGAGTGTGTTGGGGCCTGGGAGTCGGATGCAAGGGTAAGTATACTGTAAAGGGCTGTGGGAGATTGCCAGCCTGTGCCTGTTGTGTGCAAGCAGGGAGAGCGAGTTTGCATTTGAAAGACTCCTCTGTGCCGCCTTCCCGGTGGGAATGGTGATTAATGAAGGTATAAATGGAGAGACCCAGAGATGGCGCTTTCCATAGGAGTGCCATATCCACAGCAGAAAAACACACATACACACATATAGGCACTCCATCTCTCATTTTTTGTCCCACAGCCACAGTCTCCCAGACAGGGAGATAAACATAGGATATCAAAGGCGTGTCACAAGTCCCGCTGGGCTGCCACCCGGCACATCCACAACACATTAAGCCCAGCCACTACACTGATCAATTATGCTTGTTACAAACACAGAGGAACCAGGGTAAAATGCTCTGCCTGTACAATTAAAGGAATCCCCATCCCTCCACTTTGCCAGTAATTTATTTGCGTGTTTAGTAATGGCTTGTCATTTCCATGTGGAAGTGATTCTGCTTATGTTGTATGCTAAGGTGCTGACTTTTTTTTTTATATCAAGCAGCCCCCACAGGCTTAATCGCACACAATAGCAGCCAAGTTAAGTATTTCTGTGGCCCATGCTAGTGTTGACCTTCAGCCTACGCACTAGATTAAAGCATAAAAAGCACAGAAAACCACTGCAAGATGCAAACTCGCCAAGCCTTGGTGGGTGATTACTTGTCCTGCAAGTCCTTTATTTTTCAGCCTCACCTTTGCTCCACTACCATCAAATGCCCTCCAACTGTGTCTTTCCCTTCCACTGCTTGCAGCTTCTATACCCTGTAAATCCTTATCTCACCAGGGGCCTGACTGATGTTGCTTGGGGCAAGGCTGTAAAGTTGGCATTTGGAAACAGACTGCATTAGTGAAGGTGGAAGAAGTGACATTTTTTTTTGTACTTTCATCTCCTTTTGCCACTGCTTTGCCAAATGCTGATGTGTTTATCCCACTGAAACTCCCACCTGTAGTTATTCTGCCCACAGGAATTATCTTTCTCCCTGATAAATCTCAGGGCAGACAGTCACATGCAAACATGCAGTCTTCTTTGCTTCATATACCTCAGGGGTCCATACCAGCTCATCGTGATCCTGTAAATAGGAGACTGTTTCCCTCTGGGACCTCAGCAGTCTCACTGCACCTCTTAACTGCATCAACTAAGTAGTTGACAGTCCTCGAGGTCATTGACCTCCAGATGCATTTAATTATCTAAAAGATTTCATTAAATGTACAGTGCATTTTGTATTTTTACTTGAGTATACTTCAGTCATACTAAGCTAATTAGGGGTTGCATGTGTTGAGAGTCATTAACTTTACTTCAGCATCCTTACAGCAAGCTTATACTCAAGTCCTCCTTGCAGAGTGGTGTGTGCTCATGTGTAAGACTCTTGTCTAGCATGTGGCACTGATTTTCGTCCTTTGAATGTCTGGCTCTTTTTCTGGCCTTGCTGTTTTGCTAGTATTAAACTAACCTTGCTGCTTAGACGACTTGGCCTGCATGGAGCCTCATTGCCCTTGACTGTTTCCTGTGAAGAGTGAAGCATTGCCTTGTGGTTCACAGTCTGGCTACATTTTAACCAGTTCCTATGACAAGTGCACTTTGTTATGCCAGACGTTTTCTTTGTCATCACCATCAAACTTCAACGGCTGAGACACATCCTGATCTCAGATGAGGCCATATGTACAGTAGTTCTTTGGAAGACTGACTCATGTTGAGTGAAGAAATTTAGCCTCAAGCCAAACGATGGTGCATTCTGGCAAGGTTGATGTCTGTCAGCTGCTTGGCAGACAACCAGGAGGCATTCTTTTGCTATTCTGTGAAGTAGAGTGTCTCATAAAGGAATCAAAGTTTCTGTTTAAATTTCGATTCCAAAAGTAAGAATTTTTGTCCCTGTTTCATCAGAGGTGATAACAGAAAGCCAGTCTATGATGTGATCCGGAAGTGAGTCTTCAATGTGTCCATATGACTTCTCTTATTAGAAGGATGACATACACACACAAAAAATACACACAGTAGCACGGGATCCTGCGCAGATGTCACAGTCCGCAGTCCATGATTAAAGGAAGTCAAAGGGTCAAACACAGCCAGAAACACAGCCACACACGCAAAACAAACCACCATCAGCCACTTCCTCCCGTCACCACGCCAACCCTATCCTGCAGCGTGAGTCACGGTGCTCCATCAGTGCTGCAGTCTGCTCTCCACTCATCAGCGTCACTGTGGAGCCAGGACAAAGATTTATCACTGTCCCGCTCTCTCACACAGTCTGTTTGATCTACGCCCAGGTGTGTTCACTTAGAGCTCTGACTCAAGCGTAATGACATTTATAAAACCCAGCCGCGCTTTTCTTGGGCTGTTATCAAGCCTGCCTCAGACAGTGACTGTATTAATAAAGGATGTCTGGTGAGCAAGTGTTTGGACTATAGGTTCACCTGTCATGGGTTTTGGCACATTAATATCAGTACAGGCAGGGTGGAAATGAATAGCTGCCTGCAACCCAATGCTGGTAGACATCCCTGTGAAGGTTTTGAAGTTCTTCCTTTAATAATTCAGAATTTGCCAGATTAAAAGGGAATGTATCAAGTAAATTTTACAGTCCTCAAGCCATTGTGAAAGCAAAAAGAAGGGTCTTAAGAGACTTGCTTTGAAAGCCAGAGCTTGTGACAGAAAAAGAGGGAAAGAAAAGAGGGAGAGTCATGGTAGCCGATGGATTTGCATTACGAGGCGTGCATGTGTGTGTTTGTGTGTGGGAGAGACAGGCGAGCCTGAGGGGCCTGGACAGCAATGCTAAGCTGCCCGTGCAGAGACGAGCAGTAGAGGCTTCAAACAAGCTCCTACATGTAATATGGATGAGACCGGAGCTCCCTGCAGAACAGTCAGGAGACCCATGGTCTGTTCGGATTTAACTGTCTCTCTTTCCATGTGTCTGATAGATTTTACCCTGAGGGCCATTTTGGCCAGGAGGAGCTTTCTCTTTGCAGGGCCGTGACTGTCTCATGGTCAACCCCCCCACCCCAACCACCTTCCTTCTCCTGCTGTCCCTCCTCCTTTTTTTACATCCTCCTCCCCTCCTATGGCCTTGTTGCAGACAGCGACAACCAACCATCCAAGCATTGACATTTACTGCAGTGTTCCACAATATAGCACATCAGCCTGCTGTGCTGAGGAAGAAGTAAACAAAGCGCCGATCGATATATGAATGCAAACTATGACCAGTATAAGGTCTTAGCGAGGGGCAAGTCTCACTCATGCTTTAAAACCTTTAAACATCCAATGTGAATTAACTATGAAGTCAGCTTTTCTTTTGACTTGCTTCTAGAGATGTAGCAAAACAGATGAGTGTTTTTATCTTCCCTATTTACCAAAAAGATGATAGCTATTAAGCATTAAGACCAAATTATAATAAGGTTATTCTTGCTTGTGTATATATAGTTAATTCAGCTACTGGATGACTGTATTTCGAGGGATTATAGTAGATGCTGTCTGTGTAGTTTATTGCAAAGACAGAGGGTTGGGCAGTGTCTCCATTTTGTGTTTTTCTCTCAGTAGTGATAGCAGTGCATTGCTGGCTTGCTGACAGCCTCACTCGGCTTTCAGTCTGCTTAGCAACGCTCGTCCTCTCTGCAGCTCTCTCCCTCCCCTGTCTCCAAGCACTCTGAGTTGTTTTATCCATCTGAATAGTGAGCTGACTCTCCTTATATAGCAGAGTTGTGTTTTTGGTGGTGATTGTGTGTATGTCTGTGAGTGTGTGTGTGTTTCTGTGTGCATTCGTCTCCCTTGTTGCAGATTTCGACCACAAATTCACCTCTAACTAGTGTCCTGAGACAGCAAGTTTCTCTTGTGACTTCCTGTTTTGTTTTTAGAGATGGTAAAATGCACCCACCCACACACACACATACACCCACATACTGGCCCAGATGAAGCTCATATGATGAGTACAGTCATCCACAGACAAGACAAGAGCCCACTGGCCTCATTCTCAGTGTGTCCTCCTGGGAGACTGAAGTGTGTCTACTTGTGTCTGAGCGTATCTGTGCACGGCAGTTTGCTGGTGGTGAACTACGTCATCCCCCACGTCCTCCTACATTGCTGTTTGATGGAGCAGTTGTTTGGTTGTTTACTTGCATGTGCATCTGTGGTGTGCCTGTGTCTGTCTCATGGCCTGGTTGACTCAAATAGGTGTGCCCTAACAGCTTTGGTAATTAACGCTCTGGGGGGCACTAGGGAAGGAAAGTGGAGCACACACACTGAGCTGCTGTGTTATGAAGACCTTAAGCTGCACATGTATATGCAGCTGGAATGCTCTCATCCACGCATGGATGGTTTTTAAATGCCCTTCACCGACTCAAACACACTTCCATTTCCCTGTGCATACGTGTGCATGCACAGAAGATGAACATCACTGACCACATAATGACACTGGCCTGTAATCCTTCATGTCAAACCTAATGACCGAATGGAGGAGAAAATGTGAGGTAGATGTATGGGTTTTAAAGAGTCATTTTGTCCCCATGATATTGCTTTGAGAGTGAAATGGCATGGTCATGAAAAATAATACACTTTACCCATTTTTCTTTACTGCGGTTGTGAAGGAAAACAGGAAATTTCAGATGTAATTCTCTCAACCTGCATGCTGTGCCGGTCTTTTCCAAGGCTGAATCTTATTTGCTTTCTCATAAAATGCCATTTATGGCTGAAACTATAATATTTAGCAACATCAGGTTACTGATGACAAGTAATCATGGTACATGAGGTTGATGTTTGAAGGGCGACATCATTTCAGTGTACTTCTTGCCTCTGATGCAATGTCTATCTACCTACTGTTACAACATGCATTTGAGTAATCTTTCTGTCTGGCATTGTTAGTCAATTCATCACATAATACATGACAAATTTCCTTCTAAAATTACCGCAGTTAAAAGAAGTAATGTCTTAATTGCTGATTATGTCGAGCGGTCAAAAAACAAAATGAAGCCGATTTTTAATGGTTGAGAATTTTAAAACAGATAAATCACTTAACTAATGGTCAGTGTTGTCATGGATTATTATTCTGCCAAACAGCTAATCAATCAGCACTAATCGTCTCTATGGTAATTATGGTAACTAGATAGAGAAGCAGTAAATCATGTAAATTATAAATAATTTATGGAAGCAGTTTAAAATGAGGTCAGATGAGTAAATGCGATTTGTCGAAAAATTTTGTATTTTATTTTTTAGAGATAAAGCAAAAGGTCGTTTTAATTGATCAATAAAAAAGTTACCTGGTTGATAATTGTTTAATTTATTTATTTAAAAAAAAGTTTAAAGAATGCATTCGCTCTGTCCTCTCACATTAAGATAGTTGCTGTTTTTCTGCATTGTAATAAGTTGAATAACAGGGATTTTGGATTGCTGATTTGACATGTGGAGAAGTTGTGTTGAGTAGGAGGATATGACATTTTTCTCAATTTTTTGACATGTAATGACCAAACAATTAGTTGATCTGTACAGAAAATGATCAGCAGATAAATGAATATTGAAAATAATTACAGCTGCAACCCTTGTAATTTCCTCTGGCCTACCCTCTGTCAGTGTGCGTGTGTTCAGGGGGTTACCTTGGCCAGCTTAGTGTATTCCAGTCAGACAATTTGTCCATTCATGAGGTAACGTTATTACAACCCTCCTCATGTACTGCTGTGAATATAGACTGGAAGCTGCCGCCTGGGATTTGACTGTGAAACATGAGAAATGGAGGAGGTAGAGAGAAGGGGAGGGAGGGAGATGAATAGAAAAATTGATCGAGAGCTTAGAGAGACATCTTTTTATGTGAAGGATCATAGAGCAATACCGTAACTGGTTTCCAAGTTTAACTCCTGTCAGTGGTGAAGCTACGCTGGGTGGACAATAGTTGCTGCAGTCGTTAAGGGGAAATTCCTCACTACACTTTTATACCTCGCTTCATTTTCTCCCATAGACTCTTGTTAACTATTTCTCCCCCGTTGGGTCCCATTGGCTGTGGCTATCAAGGCTGTGGTGTGTGGATTGTAAAATGGCTGACTTCAGCTGTGGCTATGGAGGAAGGAACGCAACCCGTTGGCAGGGAGGGGAAAGGCGGTGTGTGTGTGTGTGTGAGTGTGTGTTTGACGTGCATGTGATGACTGTCTAGACAGAGTGCCCATGTGGCGCAAAAATGTGCCCGAGGCTCGAAGCCAAAGCAATTCAGGAGTGAACCTGTCCTTATCTGCCTGTCTACGTGTGTTTGTGTGTGTGTGTTTGTGTGTGTGTGTGTGTTAGTGTGAGTGAGTGTGTCTGTGTGTGTGTGTGTGTGTGTGTGTGTGTGTGTGTGTGTGTGTGTGTGTGTTTGTGTGTAATTTTGTGACTCTGTCATGACTAGTCTGGCTGATGCTTATCAGTGTGATTGTG
>JAQMCX010000009.1:6864666-6904582 GCA_029814765.1 Acanthurus leucopareius | reverse complement strand
TGTGTGTGTGTGTGTGTGTGTGTGTGTGTGTGTGTGTGTGTGTGTGTGTGTGTGTGTGTGTGTGTGTGTGTGTGGGAATGCATCTGATTGCCTTTGTGATAATTCATCTGCAGAATATATGCAAAAATCAATAATTGTGGATGAAAGATGCCACTCTGCTCCTTGTGACTGTAACACAATTGCCTAAAAGACGAGGTTTTCTGTGGTGTGTGATTTTTTCATGTGTGTGTGTTTTGCAGGGGAAAACATCTTCATCAGCTCTGGTGTTCAACCGTCTTTTCTCGGACATCAAGGAGGAGCCAGGACACCCCACCCTGGTCCATCCCAGGTACTACACCTTATTGACTCTGATTCAACAACATCAGTACACCATTTTAGGGTTGTAGCAAACAGTCAGTTTCATTATGAAGTTACCTCTCGACTTCAGTTAGTTCCTCTATAAATGAAATTCAGATTTGTAATTAGTTTGCATTACACTCCCTCCTCTGCTCTGTTCTCTCCTCGTTCTCATGCCTTCATCACATGTGCCACTGCTTTCCCTTCCTCCTTCCCTTTTCTTTGCGCTTGTTTCTTGTCTATTAGTTCTCTGTTTTCTCCCTCTGTCCGTCTTCATGGTGTTCTGATAGCTCACACAGTAATCTGACCCAGATTAAAAGACGTAATTGGATGGTTTACGGCGCCAAAGCATACATGTGACTGCCTAGACAAACTGCCTAGACAAAGTGGCAGGATTAGAGTTCTGGTCAAGTACCAGCATCACATGACTGCAACACTCTCAAACCAGTCAGGACTTGCGCAGACCAGTTTGAAGCATGTCTTTTGCATTGCAGCCTTAGTAACAATGAACCGCAACAGCCAAACATCGTGCTAGACATCTACAGCACTTAACGTCGTATTTGGGTTACTACCAACATCCATTAGCAGTACACTTGTCAAATATGAGGCAGGCTTACATTATTCAGATATATCTGTGTTTCATGTGAAGGAGTCTCAGATTCCAGTCAGGCGAGCAGGCAGCGCTGCATCTCCATCCAGAGGAGAGGCAGCAAGGCTCCGTTGGTAGTGCTGTGGTTTTTCAGGCAGAGCCCCACTGAGCTGTCATGCTTAACCTAGTTCACAGCTTCAGCTCCAGCTCTGTCTGGAGGGGACTGTTGGTGGGGGAGGGGTTCAGAGCTTCTCCTCTCCTCTCCTCTTCTCTCCTCTCCTCTCCTTTCCTCTCCTCTCTTCTATCTCTCAGTCTCTTTCCATTTCTCTCCGTCCTCCCTCCCTCCATCCCCACCATGTAGCCAGGAATAGACAGATAGTGTTGGCTCAGTGACTTCAGTGCATCTCCAGGCACTATCTCGCTCTCAGTTGTACGCACTACCTGGACATTTGTGATAAGCTGAAGGTCTGTTTAGGCTGAGATCCTGTAAATGCATGATAAGAAATATCCATATTCCATGCTGTGTTTTCAGCTCTTGGCTTCAGATTGGGCCGTTATTGTTGACTAAAACCACAACCTAATGACTGTTATTCAATTAACTCTGATTCATCTGCATTTTATTGCTGCAGAGCTAAAAGAGGCCATATAAATTACTGCAGGAGTGTGTGTTGCTTAATATATATCAGCGTTGCAAAGTCCATTACGCATTATGGTTTATGATCCTCACTGCAAAGAGGAAACTACGTGAAAGGTGACACCACTACTATTATGACTAGAATAACAAAAACAAACAGATGCTTCATTCAGTATTTACTTAATAAGCAAAAGAAAAAGTTAAATTAATCTGGGCTAATATTTCTTTGCAGAGCTATTCAATGTTTATTCTTGTTGTTTCAGGCTTAATATTAAAGGTTTATCTGCATACAAACTCAGTCCATTGTTTAAATGTCTTCTCTCTTTATCTGTGTTTCCCCTCCCAGTTATTACCTGTACACATACGATAAAATGGTGGCTCCCAACGTGTCTCTGCGGAGGGAGGCGGAGATGAGCCCTGAGATGTTCGGAGCGCTGCTCAAACACCACTACAGCCGCAGAGTGCTGGGCCACGATGAACCACCCATGGGTCAGTAATAATACACACATTAATACACACTTGTACTGATTCAACTCAGTGCACCCCACAAAATACTATCATATTTCTACAGTATTAATTTAGCATATAAAAGTGTTTTTTTTTTAACCTAAGAGTAGCTTGAGACTAAATAAGTCTTTGCTTAAGTTAAAAGCTCAGAGAAAAGGCTAGTAAGTGAATTAAGATTTTGAAATATAATTTTTCTTGTTTTTTTTCTTAATCTGATATTAGAACCAATATTGTGTTTTTAGGGGTTTCTATAAGCAACCATTAATGATATTTAAATAATAATTATTATTTAATAAACTCTCTTGTGTACACTTTATGTACGTTAGATCAACAAACACAACTGATACATGTCCACAAAATCACATGATGCACATACAGCAAGCATGAGCAATTTACATCCAAATCACTAAAGCACAAAAGACATTCAAATCATAAGGAGACACGTGCTTACTGTAAACATCCAACTTGCAATAAACTACCATCCAGCACACTCACATATATGCACACACATTTAGCATTTGCAGCCTGCAGCCATGCACATAATCATGCGTTGACCTTCACATAAAGACTCTGGGGGAACCTCACTATTGATGAACAAGTGAGGTTGGAAATGGCAGTGACCTCCTCTCTGCACTCTGTGTGTTTTATGTGTGCTTGAAAGAGTGTATATTAAGCCTGCATTAATAAGATGTGTGTATTTGTGTGTGGAGAGAGAAGAGAGGGTGAATCAGAGGAATGGTTTCCGTCTGCCATTATTGCGCCACATCTGACTGCCAGGCTGTCTCTCTTATATCTCCCAGGCGTTTTGCTCCCTTTTTTTTTCTTCTCCATCCAATCTGTCTCTCTCCTCTCCATCCTCCCTTTCTTTTTCCTGGCAGCTATCTTCACATCCTTTCTGAGTCCGTCCTCCGTCTGCTTCTGCACTTCCATTCATCCATCCTTGTCTCTTTCTTCTCTGGCTCCCTTCATCTCTGCCTCCCTCACAGTCTGCTGTCACTTTGTCCCCTCCTCCTCTTTTCTTTTTTTTCTTTCCTTTTCATTGAATGCTTTCCTCTCCTGTCAGGCTGTTTGCCTTTTACTCTCTCCCTCTGTCTCTCCCTCCCCTGCTTATTTCCTTTCTATCCACCACCAAATGACCCACTCCTGTTATTTGTGTGCTTCTACTACCGAGTGTGTGTGCCGTGCAGAGCATGTATGTGGGTTTACATGTGTTTGTATGCACACGCACGAGCCAGCTCGAGTCAGTAAATGAGTGTCCTCCACAGTGCCAGACATGCTGTGTACAAAGCATGCTGCTTCCTGTCACACATATACACTATAGGAATATATTTGGCTCGTAAACAACCCAGCATTCACGCTCTCTGTCCCTCTGTCTCACTATTTCTTCTCCCTCCATCTGAGAGCATGTAACTACAAACGCACCATCTTTACTAGCCTACACATGTCCCACTGCAGCATCTGTGCACATGTGTGTGTGCGTGTGAGAGTGTGACACTGCCTGTTTGATGCTTTGATGCCGTGATGTACACATTAAAAAGCCACAGTGAAGGAACAGGCCAGAGTTTGAACAGAGGAGGAGCCCACGCAGAGTGGCGCAGCTCCCACACAAGGCCCTTTATTCATTTCTATTCTCTCTCTCACACACATAGAATTTGTGTGTGAGTGTTTGGTTCCTTGGCTGTTGCCATGCTGTGCTTGTGCTTGCGTCTGTGCTCACGCTGAGAAAGAGGTGTGAGCTTCTATGAGGTTGTGCGAGGGTGTTACTAAGCGTAGGCGGGAGTGTACACCAGCTCGGCTCGCACTTCCTGTCTTTCAACCACCTCCTCTCCTTTTTTGTTTTAAAAAAAAAAAAAAACAAAAAAAAAACAGAAAACAAAAACTTCTTCCTTCATCATCCTCTTCATCCCTCCTCAGATCTTCACGCGTCGCCTCCCGTCTCTGCTGGCGCCGATGAGGCCAAATCCCAACGTGCCCATGCTGCCTCGGCCACTGAGCGGGAATGCCAAACCCAGGCAGTTTCCATGGAGACAAGCAGCCCGAGCTGCAAGAAAGCCACCCACAACCCCGCCCACACCCCTCCTCCTCCTCCTGCATCGTTGTTGTCGCCGGTAACGGAAGAAGCGGCTAAGGACACAAGCTCTGCCGCGAGCAGCGCTGCAGCGGTGGTGGGGGGGCAGGAGGATGACAAGGACAGGATTGTTGTGGAGATCATGCAGATGTACAGCAGGCAGCAGGAGAAGCTCAACTCCACCCTGCACAAGCAGCTGCAGCTGGAAATGGTGAGTTTGCAGTTAAAAAGAACAAAGACCAAGATAAATGATTCCCTGGCTACACCATAACGGTCCCCGCCCATTAAAAGTGTCCTTGACGTAGATGTGGAGGTGATGTTCACCTTTCACCGGCTCTTTCCTCTCTTTCTTCCTCTGCCTTTAAGAAAAACATTATCGTTACAAATATTTGCTGGTTCTGTAGTTAGTAAAACAAGTCAGCACCCACGTTCATGTAAATCATAATGTTTCACGCTTATGAATCATATTATTTAGAATTAAAAGACTCAGTTTAAGTTCCATTTCCTACATATGGAAGAAGAGTTGCCTACATTATAGTGACATTCACATCTGCTTCTGAGTTTTGCCACGAGATTTAAACCCTTTCAGTGTTGAAATAGTTGCATTTTTATTCTAAATTAACAAATTTGTTATATATAAAATATTGGTGACAAAATGTCTGACAGATTAAAATGTAAGTTAGTTGTGATTTTCTTAAATACTAGACAAGTAAATATAGAAATGACACTTCATTTCTGTAGCCTGTCCCTGTTTTCTTCTTTAGTGTTTTTTGCTCTTGACTACATTCTTAATCCTGAATGTGTTTAGGAGCCTATACAGCTTATACAATTTTTTTTATTTTTTAAATTGTCTGAATCTGGGCAGCAGGTTGACGTAAGCAGTAGATGCCTGCATTCGAGTCCCTTGTGGTAGCAAACATCTGACCCTGTGGAGGAGCTGAAATGTAAAGCATTTTTCTCCACAGGGGTCGGTGAAGTGTCACATTATTATTGTTATTTCCCCTGACTTAGTCTCTGTCTCTCCAGGAGCTGGAGGCGTTACGCGGAGGCGAGGCGGCGAGGCTACGAGAGCTGAGCGCCGAGCAGCGGGAGCTGCGCTGCGAGCTGGAGGCGGTGCATAGTGAGCAGGCACGGCAGCTCAGCCAGGCCCGTCAGGAACAGCTGGAGCTGGAGACCCGTCTGGAGCAGCTCCGACAGCAGGCCTGCGCCTGCGAGCCGGGGGCACAGCGCCAGCAAGAGGCCCACTACACAGCACAGGTACGGAGCACGGCATTCATTTACAGCACTGATTTTGGCAGCAGAAACAGTCTAATTGAATCACAATGACATATATATTATGCAAATGCACTTGTATGCTCAATTATACAGGTTTTAGTTATTAAAGATATGACAGTGCAAAGCTAAAGTGGGAAACTCAAACCAAGAAGGTAATATTACAATACTCTATAAATTAGTTCTGTCTTAATTAGTTCTTTATTGCATTTTCTAAGCATTCAAAGCCAATTAATGCACAATGTTTTCTAATTATTATGCAAGAATTTGCCTTTGTGACATTGCTGCAAAGATGAGACCGTTTTTGTTAATATGCAGCATAATCAAACAACAGAGTGAGATAAGCAGTACAGTGTGATGCCACTATATAAGTCTTTTATCCTCTGTGAGATGCCTGGTTTGCAGCACTCAGTAAGTACCAGCTGTAAGTTTGGACAAGTGGGCGTTGACTAAATGTAAAAATGTTTTGAGCTCTGATTTTCCCACCAGATAACGGCACAGAACTCTCAGATCGTGTGGTTATCACCCACATATTTCCACTGAAGAGTGTTTTCTACTGAAACCTTGACACTGGAGGTGTAGATGTAGCCTTTCTTTGATTTAGTGTTTCCCAGCTAAATCATGTTGGGTGTATGTGGGTCAGCTGTGAGTCACGGTTCTGTTTAAGCGTGAAAGGACACAAAAACACACAGATTCAGAGCCTTTGTTTGGGTTTCCACTCGACTTATTCTTGAGATGGGTTCTGTTTTGTTGGCCTGAGCTCATGGCTGCAGTTATTGAGGCTCTGACTCCTCCTGCCCTGCTTTTTTGGCATCAAAAGCAGGATGTTTGTCAGTTTGGGAAGGGTGTGCTTGTTTGTGTGGTTAAGAGATTAGGCCTGAAATGAGACACTGTGTTTAGCAATTCACAGGTTTAAGACAATTGTTCAGAGTCAAGAGTAGAAACCTGTCAGTCTCAGGTGTCTTTATCCATATTTTCTTGTTTAACTGACAGCTCATTGGTCATGACAGCAGGCTGTAGTAAACAAGCTTAAGTCAGAGGCCGGCTGAGCATCAAAATGTGACAGCTGATGGCTGACAGAACAACAAACTATAAACGTTGGGGTCTCTAAATTCAGGTTTTGTCTGCAGTCGCAACACCAGTAGTTTGCCTTTCTGATCTACTTTGCACAGTCTCTTATGGAAGCCTACCAGCTAAACACTTTTCAGCCGTCATCTGTTTATCTAAATGATGAGAGAAGGGTCTTTTTGTGCACATCGTCCTCGTTTCTTGTAGAAAAACAACATTTAAGATTTTCTTTCTGTAGTTTTTTATTGGATCTGTGTCACAGAATCCTTTCATACATCCAGATCTACACACTGTGACTTATAACAGACTCTTGTTAAATGTGTCAGACTAAATGTCCTCTGATTTGCTGTAGGCATAGGTTGACCTCATGCTTCTCCCTCTTTGTGTCTCTCTCAGTTGTCGGAGCTGCGTCAGAGGCTGGAGCAGGCGGAGGCGGACCGGCAGGAGCTGCAGGAGGAGCTGCGCAGGGAGCGGGAGGCGAGGGAAAAGCTGGAGCGCACAATCACCCAGCTCAAGCAGCAGATGGCCCAGTCTGGCACGGTGGGAGGCAGCCCCTCTCCTCCTCCTACCCCTTCCACCGGACCCCCTAATGCCCACTCCCCACCCTCCTCCTCCTCTTCCTCTTTCTCAGAGGCCCCAGCGGCTGGCCAAAAGTAACTGCCACCCCTTCAGGCGCCTCTCCCCCCCTCCCTCATTCCTCTCCCGATCACCCGCCAACTCTACAGACACAAACACATCAGCCTGAAGCAGAAAGGAGCTTCACATCTCCTCAGGCTGTTTTTTAAGTTGTGCATCTCACCCTCCCTTTTTATTTCAGTGTAGGACTGACTTTTGTTTTTGTAATTTAACATCACTTAAAGAAAAAAATTTATGTTGTGTTTTTTTTTTTTTATTATTCTTTGTTTTGCTTTCCTTTTATCTCTTGAAACAGTATTTAAGATTTTTGGGCATGTATTTTTTTGATTTAATTTATCATTTTTACTGAACAAGCAGCTGCTTCACAGACAGGAGTTTGGTCACGTAGAGACCAACTCAACCCATCACTATTTTGTTTTTTCTCCCCCACGGTTGTTACCCTCCTCTTGCAGCCCTCCTTGCTCTCTCTGGATTTCAGAGCTAATGACTCAGAGATTTCAGACTTTGGCTCAGACACACAGACTCGTCTCGGCTCCTCACGGACGTTTCTTTATGCTACTACCTGGCACAGCAACTGGTGCCCAAGGACACAAAATGGCACCTGGTTGTGTGCCCCTTTCTCCATCTTTCTTTACGTACAGCCCAAACGCTCAAGTACCAGCGACTGCAGGAAACTGCATGGACATTTAAATACAGTTTTGTTTTTGTTTTTTTTGTTTTTTTTTTCTTGCTCCTATAAAAAACACAGAAAGAAAGTGTATTTACATGTTAAAAAACATTAAATCTATATGGAAGAGAAAAACCTTTATAAAAAAATTTTTTAAAAAAGATGGACGTTGGAAAACCTCATGAAAATATGCCAATAGTGATGCTGAACTTGAAATGAGTGTTTTTTGAGTGTGACCCCCCCCCCCAAAAAGGTAGCTAGCTAGCAAATCGTCTGGCCTGGACTTCAGTTGCTCCTAACACGGACTAGTCTCCCTCTCCACTCTGCTGGGCAGCACCTGGACTCTCCTTTCCTAGACCAAACAGTCTGTCGGTTGATCCACCAGCTGCCCAGTGTCTCCTCCGACACCCCCACAGCCACCGCCACCACCCCCTCACATGAGGCCTCACACCTTCCATCACTGTACGCTAACACCATTGCCCTCTGCTGGGAAACTCCTTAACACTGTTGTTTTTAACCCACTTTGGGCTAGACAGGAAACACTGTGGCATGAAGAAGCTCACGAGCAGCATTATGCACTTAACGCGCCCTCCTCCCCCAGAATCCCCTGGGAAAGGAATGTGTGTGGACACGGGGTCTAGTCGAGCCGGTGTAGCTTTTCTAAGAAAGAAGAAAGGCAGAGTGTCACATGCACTGTAGCTGTACTGTGTCACCATAATACATACGACATACTTGCATGCCCGCACACACTCGAGTGTGTCAGTGCAGTCCAGGCATTCAGGCAGAACAATGGCCCCGGCGTTCCCAGCAGATGATCAAAGCAACAGTCTGTCCTGTTTTCTGGGCTTCTTTTTTTTTTTTTTGTATCGTTTGACTTCATTGTTAGCAGACAGTTTTATCCCCACTGTTTGTCGGAGCGTCTTCTAAGAATGTGGGTCGCAGGTGAAAGCATTTAGTCCAGTGTGGTTTGGGCCTCAGGTCCGGCCCCTGCTTCACGTTATTCTGCCTGGCTGAACAAACAGCACCGGGCAGGAAGAGGAAGAGAGGGGAGGCGAGGATTGAGGGGAGCGCTCGGGGGAATGGTGCACTTTTCCCTGCGGCGGGCTGGGTGGCCCAGACGCTGGAGCTGCAGAGGGAGCCCTTTTTGTTTGTGCCATCAGAATGGGGGCAGCTGTTGTTGTCTGGGGGCCTCTGCCCGCCCTCGGCTGAGACTGTACAGGATCCCTCATCGCTCAACAACCTCCCTCCTCTCCCACAAACCGACCATCTCCCATTCACACAGACCCGTCCATCCATCTCCAGTGCCAGATCAGCTGGGGGTGTGCAGTGTTTTGTAGATGCCCAGGAGCACGAGCAGACGTCCAGCCAGAGGAAGGGAGGAGTGTTTTTGTGTCAGCTGCCAGGCATAAGCGCTTTCTATTTCCACTAAGGAGATCCCTGTAAGCGTGTGAGTGTTTGTAAATAATTGTTTAAAAAGAGAAGGGGATCGGCCTCAGCTAAACTCTGAGCTTTTTTTATGCATCTGCTATTAATGCAAATTGATAGACATTCCACTGTGCTCCATCCTGTTCAATGCAGATTTTCTTACACAGCTTCCCTTTACAATAACAGACCTTAAAGACCGAGCAGAGTACAGTTTTGGTTTGTTGATAGTCATAAAAGCAGGTGCAGGTGCAAGCCAGTAAAATAAACCCATATGCCGCAAGTGTACACTCTACTGTTGTTCCATTAAACCTTTATTGAAATTATGAAAGAAAATATTTAACGTATTAACTAAAGATTTATATTCACTTTGTAAATACAGTAGTCATTAATATATTAACTGTTCTTATGTGAAAAATCTTCAAAAGGTTATATAAATTGGACCAGAACTAAGGCTTCAGATGTTCTTTGCGTTCTTTTTTAAAAAAGTGATCTTTGCAGACATCAGAACTTGACTTTTGTCGAGTGGATGTGGGGAAATTAAACGCATGGTTTACTGAGACATGATGCAGGACAAAAGCAAAATAGGAAAATATCACTTTGTTACACATTTCCCCCCTTTATGAACTGATGCTCTATTTTTTTCTTCTTTTTTTTTGGTGGATTTCATCTTGATGGACTGTTGAACATGTAATGTGATGAGCTTTTTTCCTCTTTGTTAAACCCCCCCTCCCCTCCCCTGAGCTAAATTGAAAACTAAACATTTACTGAAGAAAAATGCATTTTGGAAAAAAAGAAAACAAACAAAAAATGTTTTGCATGTCTTGCTGCTCCTTATGTTTTGTGTCACTGGGCCACTCTTATCAATCTGTTCATTGTTTAAAAAAAGAAAAAGATATTTCTCCCATGTTAACGCACAAACTATTGAGATGGCTCATATGCATGAACATTGAACATGTGCAAGTTTTATATCATTATTGATTTGAAGACTGACTAAATATAAAGTCAGATTATGAAGACAATGTAGCCTAATTTGATTTGGAAATGATGTGAGAGAGTGTGTGTGTATGTGTGTGTGTGATTGTTGGCCTCCCAGGTCTGACTGAAGCACAGCAGCTTTGAAAAGGGAAAGAGAAAAACTTGCTCATGTAACTCTGGATTTGTAGTTATGGTTCTGATTCTGATCACACACTGTCGTCTAGATGTGTTCACATCACTCAAAAGATAATCAGTATTAGATTTTATTGAATAAATCACCTCTTCAGCAGAACAAAAATCAAAAAATCCTTTCAATTCATCATGTTAGCAGATAATAATCATCTCTGTGATTTTACTTTCTGTGTAATTTACATTTTATACACTAGGCGGCGTTGTTTAGCTAATAGTACACCACAATTAAAAGGACTAAATGTAATTGAAAGGGGAAAAAATTCCCTTACAACATGATGTGCTGGGCCTCTTTGCAATTTGCAGTGTTACAAGAACTTGGATATGCTTTGTACAGAATTTTTACCGATGTGAAGTTTGCCCAGCTGATGAAAAACAAGGTGAAATGGACACAACTTTACCATGTGAACATATTTGAATACAGGATTTACATACCCTTTGCCTCCTGGCTATGTGAATAAAGCTTGTAATCAAATCCAAGTTGACCTTTGAACAGTTGCAGGTGGTATGCTTTGTAGTTGGGTATATAACTTTCAACCAGTAATTTTTCTAGGCCCTCGTGGGAGAAGTGGGGACTAAGGCTCCAATGGTGATTGATCACACAGATCACTGGTTACTAAGAAAAGGTACACCGTGTTGTAGTTTATACACATCCTGTTATAGATGAATAAGATGTTCATGGCTTGGCTAAAAAGAACCCTTTTCCCCCTCAATGCTGTTCTGAACATGAAACACAGTGTCTGTGTATGACCATTGCATACTACGTTGCCAATACTACAGTGTGATGAGACTTTTGTTCTTGCATGAATCGAGACACTGTTCTCCTACCTCATGTTGTGATATAAAAAGATGTTTTTTAAGCAGAAGAAACTGCATCTCTAACTGTTTATCATTGATATTTACTAGTAAATTACATACCTGTAAATGCTTTTAGCTAATACCTCAGTTGTATCTAGTGTTTGTTTTTTTCTGTTTTTGCCCTTCCCTGATTTCAGATCTTGTAAATATACCCTGTATAGACAATGAACTTGGATCAAATTCAAGTAAAGTTCTGTAGTGTCAAAACAGTGTTGTCCTTTGCCTTTTTTTCTGATGATGTGATGTTGACTTTGTCTTGTTAATGTCCGTATTTGCTCAAGATTCCCACATATGCATAAGTTACTTATTAAAAGTCATGGTAGCTGCCGATGGAGTTTTAACTTCAGCATGTATTAAATCTGCAACTACAATAAGAACACAGCTAGGCCAACTTTAAATGAAAAGGGATGAAAAAGAAAAAGAAAAATCCTGTTCACACAAGACACGCATATAATAAGTGATGATTCATCAATTAAAAGTATTCAAGTATTGCTCTTTGGGGTTAGGGTTTCCAATCATATTTCTAGCATGCCATGCTGTTAGTGTTGTAGGTTTTTTAAGTAGCGTCATGTTAACACACAAGCAAAGGCTGTAAAATTATAGCTAAACAAATGTCCTATCAAATTTCTCATTCAACTTTCAGTTAGCTGCAACTTCGAGCATAAACATAAATGGTTTCTGCTTAACCTAAATTAGACATTTACCGGGATAGAATATGTGCAAATTTATGCTAAAGCAGCTGTTTTTTTTACAGCTTTAAGAGACTACAAACCATAAAGACAACATTTTATTGTGGGGAACAAGAGTCTAAAGCCACAAAGCAACTCTCTGAGGTTGTATTTCCATGCTAAATTAAATGTTAATGTAGTTCAAGATGACCATGATAACATGCTAATGATTAGAAACTTAATGTTCTTAATCTAAAAGACCCTCTTATTTTTTTTCAAACACCACCAGTTATCTTTAGTTAAATTGTAAAGACAAAGTTTAAACCATTTTCACCTTCTTAGTTTAGTGTGTTAGCATGCTAACTTAGCTAATAAGAACAAATTAGAAAAGAGGCTCATGAGTATGATATTAGTTCTGCTAGGAAATGCTCATTAGTGCTTTAATGATCTGTAATTAATTTTGATGAATTAAAGGAAAAATTATTGTTTCAAGTATTAAAATGTCCAGTGTTTTTATTTTAATTATTTATTTGTATTACAGTTAGATTATCCAAAAAGTTGAAAATTCACATATTTCCCTAAATAAAGCCAGTTTGGCTAAAAAACACAACTTTTCAGCTCTTGGCAGATATTTTTCACTCCTTCAGCATTTGTCCTGTGTGTATTTGCTTGGTGCTGTCATGTTCTGTCCTCTGCAGCCAAGCTAAATTGAAATCTCCACTCACAGAAGCTGTCCGGAGGAACCGATGCCAAGCCCTTTGCTAGCCATGAGGCTGGACTGACCACACATAAAACAACTGCTATCAGAAGGCTGTTGAGGAAGCAGAGCCAGGCAGTGTTCAGACCCAGGTATGCAGGTATTCCCACAGGTAGCAGGTGGAGCACAGCCAGAAAGACCAAGAATAGGGCCCATGTGTTCAGAAACATATGCACAGTTTGGTGCACAATGCTTCTTCTGCTGTGAGCTCTACTTGAGTGTGTAATTTTGTCTTTTGGAGGAGGATTTTTTAATGATCCAGTGCTGAACTTAACGTGGAACGACGCACAGCCCAGAGTCAAAAGGAGAAAGATGGCGACTTGCAGGATCTGAGAGGAGTTGAAGACCCAGCACCGGTGAATTTCATTGTGAGACACATCCTCCAAGACAGGAATAAAGTTAGACAGCAGGAAGACATAGAGAGCAGTGAGGAACCACAGAGTGATGGTCACAAATAAGCAGACAAACAATCTGGCTCTGGTGGTGGTGGGCTGCAACCTCCGAGTGATGGAACAGAAATGGTCAAAACCAGCTAAGACTACAACAGGCCACTGCAGAGCGCTGTAAACCTGTCCAAGGATTTGAACCAGCAAACATATGTGGTACCTTGTCATCTGCATGCCCAGGAGGACACATCCATCAGCATGGACGTGAAGGGTGGTGACAGAGATGGTCAGGGTTGTGTCAACAACAGCAAGGGACACACTGAAAACTCCCAGAAAGCTTTTGCAGATGTGGCTTCTTTGGAGAAACACGAGAGTCCAGTTGATCAGACATTTTACTCCCAGACCCAGCAGGATGGAGGGGATGGAGATATACATGGTGTGCAGTATGACAGTGCTGTACACCAGTAAGAGTGGGCTGCTTTTGAGACTCCTCTACTGCTGAGTGGAAAACAACAACATTTTTGTACTGAAATTGAAGCCACTTACAAACATCTTAATTTAACTAACATCTAACTAGCATAATATGACATTAAATATTAATAACTGAATGAACAATAATAAAATTATACCTGCAAAAGAAGAACCCTTTTTATCCTTTCAGTTATAGCTTGCAGTTAATGCCAAAAGCTTAGTCTAAGCTGTTTACATGACCAAGCCCTGACCCATGACCAAAAAATGAAGTGAGTATTTGGATGGAATTTTCACTTCTGCTTGTTCGAACTGTCGCAAAATGATCTGAATATCTCCTCTCACCCACTAATACAGGCTCATTCACAGTCTGCAGTAAGTCAGGTTTGATGAGGTTTGATTTCGCTTGCATGATGTTTCCAGGAAAACAGAATAATAAAAAAAAAAAAAAAAAAAAAAGATAATACTATTTGCTGTTTTTGTTGCTTTTATTGTCTGTGAGGTAATAGAATGAACAATGGGCAAAGTGACACTTTGCAAAAAGGGCGAGTTAATAGATATAGAATGGGTGACTTTTGGCTCATGGCTCACCACTAAGTTTCATTTGTAGTCATTCAAGACAAAAAGCTTGAGCACACATGAACACACTAAACATTAACTTTCCACATAAGACTCCTGCAGAGGAAGTGATACCTCGAAAACAAAATGTGAAATCTCTGTATTCCCACGATCTGTGGCAAAGACACAAGGAGCCTATGATTAGTTTCAGTTAAGACATTATAACTGATGCAAAAATAAACTTTTTTTTATTCTTTTTTGTAATTGCATGTGTTTTTTTTTACAAAAACAAGTTCCTGAGTACTTCTGGATGGATGCGTAACAGACTTTCAGTAACTGCGGCAAATAGGTTCAAGTCATATTAAAAGGACAGGGACTACTTTTTTCCACTTGTTATCATTACTCTGAACAAACAAACAGGAGTTCCTCAAGGGTCCATTCTTCTTGAAAATCAATCAGCAGCAGAGAGTGGAGCACATTACAGCGCTCATGAAATAATTGTACTGGCTTTCTTTGTGTCAAAGAACAGGTTTTAAAATCTTGTTTCTTCTCCAGTCAAGCACTTAATGCTCACAAACCTCTGATTCACAGATTTACTTGTTAGGTATGAACTTTTCAAGTCATCTGGGACAGTTAACTCAGTGTCCCCATGATCAAAAAACCTTTTAATAAATTAGATATAAAACTACTTTTAAGTCTGCAACAATTTGCTTGCTCTTTTAACTTATATGTTTGATTTATTTGCTTATTTTTGCTTTTAGTTTTAATCTTTTGAATGTAATTTTAATGTTATCTATCTTTTTTTAGAATGCATTTTGAAGTTCCCACACAGCGCCTTAAACTACCTGGTTTCTTCTGATCCTTTACACTGTACCTGTTCTTCACCTGCCCTGTCTTGTCTTAAAATGTTGAAAAATTCTGTTCTGACTTGTTTCATGACTCCAGTGGTATTTGAAGAAAATATATCACAATTGGAGGAAAACAACCCTGTATTTCTTCCTCCTTTTTGTTTTGGACGGTAACGGCAATGATTTTTTTTTTTTTGATAGTCGAGCAATTTGACAAAATAAATTAATTGGTTTTAAGAATGAGGAGCAGGAAGGGGTTTTAGGGAAATCTTGTACTCTCAACCTGTGAAGCCAAGAATAACACATTCAAATAAAACACAAGGGTTTGGAAGTTAATTTTTATCTAATTTTTTTCTGTACTTTCCTCCCGACATTGGAAGAGACAGAGCTGAAAAAGAATCACAAATTTAGAAGTACTTTTAGCAGTTTTCATTGCAGTTGTGTGATTCAGAATATGAAAATGCTGCAATGAAGGCAAAGTCAGCTATAAATTTCAAGTTTCTCTTAGTTTGATGTGAAAGTTCTGCAACAAAACACTCTGACATTTTTAGAACAAACACATGCAAAGACAAAGTTATCTTCGAGTTTATTACCTGAATGTAGTCATCTGCCAGTAAATGCAGCCTCGTTGGTCGTCTCTGTTTGCTTTTGAATGCAATCAAACATGCACGACCAGTTTCAGTGCAGCTGTACCATCAAAATGACTGTCAGGGAGGTGTGGTCAAGAGATAGGAAGCCAGCTAAGTACCTTATCAGCATTCAATAAGGAAGTTTATAAGTTATAAGTTAAGTTACACTTTACTTAAAATGAGTAGTCTGTCCTGGAATATTTATTCCTGAAGTGATATTTAAATAGCCCCAAAATGCACAAAGTATACATTCATACTATTATTAGTTTTATATATTATATTTTTTATATTATATTAATTTTATTGATTTATATATTAATTAATTTTATTTCAGACTTTTAATGCAGTTCAACAAAACAACAGACACTTCCCCTAGCCTTGCTGCAGCAAAGAGCCTGTTAACTGTAAAGCTAACAAAATGCAAGCAAGAGTGTGACTTTGAAGACAGAAAACAAAGTGTGGTCTGTGGACTGAGTATGTAAAGCAGAGCCAGCTATGTGATTGGCTTTTGCTTTGCCCTTGAAGCCACAGAGATTACATTTTTGTAGGCCAACCCTGAAGTGCCCAATAATGTGTGTATATATATATATATATAAATATATTGAACCAGAAGTAAAGGAGACATAAGAAGTAAAAGATTAAGTTTGGCCATAAATGAACTACATAGTGGAAACACTTCAATGGCACCACCACCAAGCTCCCTGTAACTTTAAACACTTCACTTTAACTTGGTATATTTACAAGTTTAAGTTGGAATGAGAATAGTTTGCAAGGGCCCCAGTGTAACCTTAACCAGGATGTAAAGGAGAGCTAGTTAATAGAGACGTTAGCAACTCCCTGTCTTTCTTTCTTTTACACTTTATTTATTTATTTCATAATATGGAACTATGTCGGTAATATAAAAGATCTATTACCAACAATCAGAGTTTGAAAACAAACAAGAACAGCCTTTTTGATTTGGTCTATTTATTAGATGATAACTAAGATAATTAATAGTGTGTATAATTAGTGAGGTAAGGAGTCCTATACTTGTCTTGGCACTTTTATATCATACTAGCTTATTTTACATCATGTTTTTCCAAAAAAGAATTCACAAAGTGCTTTACAAGTTAAAACAACATAATAAAAAGAAGGCACTGCTCAATACACTAGTAGAATTATTTCAAAGGATAATAATAAAAAAGGAAGAAGATCACAGGAAGGCTAGATGAAAAAAATATGATTACAGACGTGACTTAAATCTTGAAGAGTCATTAAAAACAAGGCAACTGGACTATGTTGAATTTTTGGGAAGATGTTTCACTTCTCATCCAAGGAGCTTCTTCAGTTCCCTGAACTGAAGAAGCTCCTTGGATGAGTTCAGGGAACTGAAGAAGCTTCTTGGATGAGAAGTGAAACGTCTTCCCAAAAATTCAACATAATCTTCACAGACATGACCTGACTTAAAATAAGTTAATGTGCTAGCCATTCTGCAATCTCTCTCTTACACATTGTGGTAGGTAATGTCGCCTGTTTTGGGCTTTAACTTGTGTATTTGAGGAGCCAAGTCGCTTCTTCTGGACTTGTTTCCACTTGTTTCCACCATTAACTGTGTAAAACACCTGGTTGCTTGTTTCTCTCGCGAGATCTGGCAGCACTGAGCTCACGCTGGAGTGCTGACAGCCTGAACCGGTCCGTTGGAAACATCATTTCCCTCACTGCTGGTCACACACACTGTTTTGTGATATTTACTCTAACGGCGATGTCTGACTTACAAAAAACACGTCTCGGTGGCGCCTAATCACACTCGAGCTTTGATGAACTAGTAGCGTAATGAACATGTTTGCTTCTTTTTGACAAAGTAAGGCTCAATTTCGTTCAGATGTTTGCCAGTTAGCTAGCTAGTTTGCCAATTAGCTGACAGCGAGGTTTGTAGTAAACAGACAAACGGTCGGCTGTAACTGACAACCGCCAGCGAAACTCACGGTTACTCGGTTGTTTTTGTGTCTGTTAACATTAGTTGCTCATAAACGTTACTTATAAATGTAATGAATGCTTCTGAAATGTGCTGTTATGTACCCCATCACTGGGCCAAGGTCACTAATTCTGCTGTAAATATAGTGTTAATGCTAAAAAACTGTTTCATTGGTTACATAACGTTTAGTTTAACTGTGTTTTGTAACAAGTCAGTACGTAGTCTGTTTGCTGCGGGGCTGAAATCAAACAAGTTTAGTGATTAATAAATCGATTTTACATGTTAAATATTTACCTTTAAACTCTCCAAAAACAAAAACGCACGCTATCAAGCATTCAGCCTTGACGTTAACGCAAATGCCATTAACATTAGGACAGTAGTATTTGTATGAAATGCAAAAAAGCTGTATTATTTTTTTAATTTATCCATAAAGTACTTGAATTTGTAGACTCTTTAAATACAGGGATGCAGCTGGTGGTCATCTAGTCTGTGCAAATTGTCTGTTTATTGATCATGTTATCGACCATATTAGAAAATAGTGAAAATGCCCAGTATTTTCACTATTAACCACTTTTGTCGACTTTTGACTTTATTTTTACTATTAGCTTTATGTATTACTCTGATCAGATTATTTTGTACAGTATTTGAGAATTAAAGTATTATTTTTGATTCTTTGATGATTTTTTTTTTGTCTTAACCATCTATCATTTTGGTGGTGGTGGTGGTTGGGGGGGGGGGGGTATTCTGATGTGCATTAGTGCTTTTTTTTTTTTTTTACATCCTACATTTTGTCAATAGCTTGTATTGTAAAGCACATTGAATTGTACTTCAAACCAAACAGTTCTTAATCAAATTATTAAATTCACAGCAAGGTAGCACATATTTAGTACATTGGAAATCATGGAAAGCTGCAATAAGAGATTATTTGTTTTTTTTAGCTTCTTAAATGGAGGGGTTATTAGATCATTATTCTAATATACATTTAACATTTTATAGTTGGAACTCAACTTTCTGGCAACTTAAGTAATCCACTAATTGTTTCAGCTCTAAATAAATATTTTCTTATCTTCATTTAATCATTGCATTGATTGTTGTTTTCTTCACATATCTATAACAAATGTTTCTGTTTTGCTACCCTGCAGAATGGAGAATTCAGACACCAGTTCATCACCAGGGCCCCTGACAGTGCCAGACAGAGGCATGGCACGACCCTCAGCCCCCTCTGGTCAGCTGTCAGAGTCAGCCAGGCCCTCCAAGCATAGGGAGCACCCGCCCAAGTCACCAAGGAGACGGCGGAAGGGGACGAGGTTGCAGCGACGGGGGGATGATCATGAACAGCTGCTGTGGGACATCGAACGACAGAGGTTGCCAGGCCAACACGAGCACTTGGAGCCCTCTGGCTCGGCAAGCGACACAGCGGAAAGCTCTCCTAAGAGGTTTGTTCTGCAGCTGGTCTGCCGTGCCAATGGCACAACTCTGTTGCCCTGGACATTAGGTGATATTGCTTGACTTGTCCTCCTCTCTCATCCTCCTCACAGGAGAGCCCACTTTCTACATGGACCGTATCCAGCCACTCACTTCGGACCCAAAGCCTGTATTCTTCCCAACCCAACTTCAGTCATGTAAGCATGAGACTGCTGAATGAATCGAACTTTGTGTGTACAAACTGTTGCTGGGGACACTGACAGGCTTGACAGAAAGGCTTGTGTAACTGTGTGAGATAAGATAAAACGAGCATGCTATGATTGGATGTTACACGAAATGGGATGGCAGCAGAGCAGACTTCAGAAGCTTATTGTCACCTGGTTCTGTGAGCGTTTCTTTGGATTTTATCTGAGAACACACATGCACTCACAAATTTATTAGCACAATGCCTGTTGTCTGCCATGCAAAGGAGGAGAGAGACAAACGGTAAAACGAGAGGTTTTTTTATAGATGTATTTTTTATAATTTGGAATTTGGACCCCACTTGTTCAGATGTTACATTAAAGTTAATGAGCAATTTACAGTTAATGAGTGTCTTCTAGAGTTAGTAAAACAAGGTAAGACGTGTTGTCATGACGGCATCTGACTTTATTTGGAACAGACTGAAGCTGCAAGATGAGATGATTATGTAACGGTCAATTCTTTTTGAGCAAATTATCCGTTTATTTTGGCTGTTTCTGTATTTCTTACATGTGTAGAAATTATATTTGCTCGTTTGTCTGGTTGTTTACTCACTTGTCTTCCCTGAGGGAGTCTCCAAAGGGATCAATAAAGTTCAATCTAATTTAATCTAATCTTGCGTGTCTGTTTCCTGTGTGTCTCAGGCACATCCAGGACCCAGCCAGCCAGAGGCTCACATGGAATAAGCCTCCTGTCAATGTGCTCGTCATCAGGAAAATCCGGGATGAGAGCCTTGTCGAACCGTTCAAAGAGCTCTGCAGGTTTCTAGTGGAGGTACAATATCACTAGATTTCGTATGGTATATGGTTATTATCGTATGTTTTATGAAATAAATAATTTAGGATGCTGATGTGTGAAATATAGACAGATTTTGGTATCGAAACACAGGGCTGACACACAGATTAAGATTCTTTCAGATGTTATTGCACACATTCTCATTTTGTCCTGTAAAGTACATATTAAGTTATATTCTATGTGCTATTCAGAGCCTTAAAAGTCTTATATTTGACAAACCGAACACTGCAAAAAAGCAAAAAAAACTTTAATTTAAACTTCATCTTTGAAGTTATTGTAATATTAGCGAGGACCAAAGTGGCACTCTTGCTATTGTTTAACTTCATTAAACTCAGTGCTGTGAATATCAGCTGTTTAAAAACCGTTGCCACCTCCACCTGCACTCAAAACTGCTCCACCTGCTGCCTTTTTTTGACTCACATCTAATCTTATTTCTGGGATGGCGAAACACGGCAAATGTAGCTTTATGATTCACAGATTCACAATAATTATTTAAAACACAATGTGTTTCCAGTTTTAGTATGTATTAAAATACCTGAGAATAATATCAGTTACAGTTTTATGTAAAGTCTTAACAGTGAAGTGATTTTTTTTTTTTTGGGGGGGGGTATTAAATTGTTAGTTTTATTGATTTCTTTGCTGCTTGTAAACAGACTCCATGTTCCTGTTGAGAAATACTGTAGAAAAATGTATCAAAGAACAGAGTGTTCGGTGTTTCACAGACACATTTGTGGTGCTGGAAAGCAACAAGTAGAACAAAAGGAATTCAGGAAATGAAGCAGACATGTAGCTGGAGGTAACAGTCTAGTCTTATGTGGTGACGACACCTTTTGACCACATGTTTCCAAAAACAACTATGCTTTTCAGTACCAAGAACTCATGTATTTGCATTTCGTACAAACACTGTCTTTTTAACTACAAGTTTGGCAGACACTCAGCTTCATTTTAGAAAGAGTGCTATTGAGAGTTGTGTGTGTTTGTGTTTTGGCTGTTGTCCTTAAAGCATGTCTTTTTGTCGCAGGAGAAGCAAATGATGGTATATGTGGAGCGCAGGGTTGCAGATGATTCTACACTGTCAAAGGACGAGGCATTCGGCTCCATCCGCAATCAGCTATGCACCTTTAGAGAGGGTGAGACTTCTGTGTCTTAGACCATCCAAAAGACTATAATGGAAAAATAATTAACTAACAGCAAAAAATGTGAAATGTAAAATGTGAAAATTAAAGTCACTCATTCTTAGGATAATATATAGGTTAAAAGAAAACATAATTATTGCTATAATATTATTATTTTAAATGTTTTTTTAACCAGTGACACAAGCTTTCAAGATGAATCCTGTTTTGGCAAAAGCTTAATATTTAAAAAAAAGTTTCCAATTTTGTCCAGGTTGAATTTATTTCCAAAGGAAAGGATGACGCTTCCCCTTGTAGCTCCTAACATAGTAGCTCATGGAAGGTGGACATTTTTGTCAAGAAGTATTCCTCTGACTATTTAATTAGATTTTTTCGATTTTGGATGCTCATCGTTCTTTATGTCAACTTTTTCTCAAAAATGCTCAAGGTTGCCTTAATGGTCCTGGTGGAGAGACTTTGGGAAATTTTCTCCCTCCTGGTGGCTCTGAAACCAAAATAGACTCACTGTTTTGGTTCTTACATTCTTGCATGAAAGCATATTGTAATACAAAAAATATATTGAATGTAGCAGTGTTTTTATCTGCCTGCAGGTTATGATGACATCTCTGACTGCATTGACCTGATCATCTGTCTGGGTGGAGATGGGACTCTACTCTACGCCTCCTCTCTCTTCCAGGTAATCAATCTTTTACTGGTTGATCTCTGCAGCCAAGCTGAAGTCAGACGTTTCCGACATTTTATACTACCTAAAATTACTTTGACAGAAAAGAAACATTATTATTATTTGGGAGAAACAAAATATTTATAACGTGAAAGAAAAAAGAAGAACTTTGCTATTGATTTTAAGATTAGTCTCAGAAATACACATAAACAGAGCAGATAAATGTTTATTTCATGATCCGTCCTGACAGGGTTGAGAAGTTAATCCATCGCATCTGACAACAGTTTTTCCCTCCTGTAGGGGAGCGTCCCTCCTGTCATGGCATTTCATCTTGGTTCTCTCGGCTTCCTGACGCCCTTCAAATTTGAGTCATACAAAACTGAAGTGGCCAAAGTGTTTGAAGGTAGACTGAAGCTGAGTGAGGTCAACTTCAGCTAGAAAAACTAGCACCTTTATTTCCCACGTCATCCCTTCATACACTTACAAACTCCTCCAGCGACCCCTCAGATAGTGGTCCACAGGACTTGTAATACCATAATTACTGACAAAATTGTGACCACTAAGCTCCTTCTTCATCCTGGGGAAGAAGTCTGAGGGTGCCAAATCAGCTGAAAAGGGCATGAGCTGAATGGGTTAAAATCAGCATTTCTGGGTGGCATTTTTTTTGACAGTTTTGAAATGCAAACAGAAATACTACAGAAGCTAAAAACTTCAAACCTCTTATTTCAGTGAGAACCGTAAGTTGATATATTCATGTGAATGGCATGTGTGTGCTTATGTTAACGAGTATTTCTGTCTGTGGGTTTTCAGGCAATGCAGCCATCACTTTACGCAGTCGTCTGAAGGTGAAGGTGGTGAAAGACATGCTTCAGAGAGCAGATCAGCAGCCATACAGTGGGGAGACGCAGCATCAGCAGCAGCAGCAGGAACACAATGGACTTCTTCCTCATGGACATGCCAACAGTGAAGCTGGCAAGGTTACCCTGCAGCTACAGGTGAGAACGAAGAAGCACAAGATTGAGTTTCCATGTAGGCACATATGATGTAAACTAAGCTGATAGACTGTTCAGTTACTTCAATTAAGCCTCTGGCATGTGTCCTGTCATTTCTGGATCATTTGTGTAATAGTTCTCTTAAACTAAAAAATACACAAAGATGCAGAATGCAGATCCCTTTTTAATGCAAGAAAATATCGAGGGGTCCAAGAACCATTTCAGGAACACTTGACCTACATTTAAACTAGAGCACACACTGCTTTCTCTTGGCCCAGAAACTATGAGAGAGGAATTTGTGATGATAAACATCCCTGATCGATGAAACCCAACTCTCGATTGCTGTTTAATTCAATTCAATTAAACTTTATTTATATTGCGCCAAATCACAACAAAGTTGTCTCAAGACACTTTAGAGCAGGTCTAGACCACACTCTATAAATTTATATTTTAATTTATAATTATATTATATATTAATATTTATATTATAATTTATATTTTAAATTTATAGGAACCCAACAATTGAAAGCAATTCCCACATGAGCAAGCACTTGGCGACAGTGGTGAGGAAAAACTTCATGTACATTAAAGCTGACAAGACTATTTTTAAAATCCATTTTTTGACTTCTCTGGAAAAGAGATTGGTCTTTTTTGGAAAAGGGACAGTGGAGGACTTTTTAAAGCCTGTGGACACTTCAAATGAGGAATTGAGAACTTAAAATGTCTTTGAAGATATCCAGTCAATCTGTAAACACCATGAGAGCAACTTGGATGCAATCGGGCCTGGTTCCTTAAAACATTTTTCTTAAGGACCTAAACACATCTTCCATAGATGTCATATTGACATGGGGTCTTTGCTTTTAGTACTTCCTCTTTGTACATACAGGTGTCTAACTGCTGAGATTCACTGACCTTTACATCTTAAATGAACTGAGTAATAACTTTACAGGTTGCATTGTCATGGAATTACAGTCTCCCTATTATAAAAGAAGCTATTACCATATCAACATTGATTTTTTAAAGTTTTTTAAATTGACTTATTATTTTGGGCAATTTCCTGCACAATATGAACCTGTCAGACACTGACACAAAGAGACAGTCATTAACCATTAGTCAGAGTCCATCTATAGCTTGCTCTTTGAACTACTGCACATACAGTTGTACACACACATACACGCACACACCCACACACACACACAGAAGATACATTGATTGCATCTTAACCAAATTCAGTTAACCTTTAGTTCCATGCACCAGAGACACAGAGCCAAAAACACAAACACAGAAATACACACAAACACACACACACACACACACACACACACACACACACACACACACACACACACACACATTCAATTAATTAACAATGGTCCAGATCCTCTTCTGGACATTGTCATGGAGGCATCTGGTCAGCAGTGCCTCTCTCTACAACTGTCTCTCCACATGTCTTTTTTATTTGTCTCTTGTTTACCCAGGGCTACATTTACCAGAAATGAACTTTCCTTTATGTTAACAGTTGGTAAAAAGCAGAATGTAAAGTTGGTAAAGATCATAGAATTATTTCTATGTACTGGTTGATATGTTTGTATCAGTATTAGTCATTTGCACTAATAAAAGAGCAGTATGCTACATGAATGAAACTTCTCAGTCAAAGGCAAAACTTCTTCCAGATCTCTAGTAAAATTTATGTACTGTGTAGTCACTAGTTCAATGGTTAGGTAAACAGTACTAAGTTATTATCTTACACTTTGCTGTGTTCTTCTACAATCTCTGCTCTTTTGCTCTATTGGCAAATTATGAAAATACGTCTACACGAAACAGTAACACCCTTAAGTAATGGTGATATTTTATGTTAAAATTTTATTGCAAAGTGGTCTAGATGACACACACCGAATTTGAAGTTGATCTGATGAATGCTCGAGAACAAGTTCGAAAAAATACAACACATTCAAATCACCAAAAATGGCCACTAAATTCAAAATAGCAAACTCCCTGTTGGGTTTAGGAGATGATACACACGTACCAATTTTTTCTCGAATGTTGGTGACAGGGACCATGGGGGCTGCTGTTTAAGGGATGTGGCCAAACCATTTGGTTGCGCCTATTGGCAAAAAGGGCTGCAGTTGCCCCAGAAAACGCAGAGTACTCCTGTGTTACTTTTCAAGACACAAAGAGTTGTGCAGGCATGAGAATTTGATCCAAATTGTAACATGGATAGGTTTACCTGCAGAAGCCACTGAGGGGTGCAATGCATGGGATACCTTATTGGAGTCACCTTCCTCAGAATAAAATCCTTAATCACCATGTGAAATTTAGGACAGTTTGAGTACGTAAACAGGTCAGTTACAGCAGCGTCCTTTATCTCAGCGAAAAATCAACATTGGCCAAGGGTCTAGGAGGAGTTAATTGAAATACGACATAGATATTGCCAAAAATGTAATGTAAAAAAAGCTAAGGCAGAACCCTTCAAAATTGCTTATTTTTAATTATTAATTGACAGTGAAGGCTTTTGATAACTTTTCATCACAAAAGTCTAAATAATGCCCAGACTAAATTTCAAGTCATTTCAAAAAACATTTGTGGGATGAGTTGATGGAATTATGACATGTGGTCACCAGGAGTCATTTCCTGTTGCCTGCAGGTGGTGTTTTGAGTATGGTTAAATATTGTCATGGAGATGTTTGAAGGGTGGGACTGTGATCAAACTCGCACCCTCAGTGCTCGGGCCCTTATTAAAGCTGCAAGTAGCATCGAGCAGGCCTTCACACCCCAGCATCTTTCACGGAGGGCTGCTATTGCCCCAGAAAATGCAGAATACTCACACATCAAGTTCCTATCCAAAGAAAGTGATGTGCACAAGAGAATTTAATGTAAATGACATCATCATGGCCATACTCGGTTCACTCTTGGTAGCCACAAGAGGGCACCATGTGACTCCTAATTGGCACATCATTTTCCTAAGAATGGAATTCTTGATCACCATGTGAAATTTGGGACAGATTGCTAATAAGCAGGAAGGTGACAAAAACCTACTTTGTCTTGGTGAAACATTAACATTTGCCTGCTGCCCCAGTTAAGTTCTTTGATTCAAAAAAACAGTAGTTGTTACATATCGTCATCAAGGTCTTTAGGCTTATCTGATTGAATTTGAGGTGGATTCAATCAACTTGCTAGGACGAGTACATAAAAGTGTAAAACATGTCATTTCTTGTTGGTAATAGGTAGGGCTCAGACAATGACATTATATTTAAATGTGTTGGGGTCAGGCCTGTACTCCGAAAACACAAATGTGAACTCTGATGCATATTGAACAATGACTGTTAAAGTTTCAAGCATTTTTTGTTTCATGGCTACGTGCCAATCCAAGAGACTGTTTCGTGAGTATGTCATGATGTATGTGCCTACCAAATTCTGTAACTCTTTATCTAGGGCTGCTTTGTTGAAATTGTGTAGTGGGATCTACACCGCCATTAGGCCCAGACCACCTCAAAAGTGTATAGATAGATTAATATTCATCATATGTGGTAACTGTGGCAAGTTTGGTGAGATTATGCTGATCCCCTCACCCTCATAAAACTTTTATGATCGAGTGCTTAAAATTGTTGCCCCACCACAGCCACAGTCAATCAAAAATGAAAGCTTTTGATAACTTTTCATCACACAGGTCTTAAGTAGAGACCACAACACAAGCCATTCAGATTAATTTTGTGTGAGGAGTTTGTTTAAGTATGACACATGGTCATTGGGAGTCATTTCCAGTGGCAAGTAGGTGTTGGTATGAATTAGAGTAAATATTGGCTTATGGATGTGTTCAGGTCTGGATGCTTATCAAGCATTTTTGAATGAATCTTTGATTCAGATTGGAAAATGCTAATTGAAGTTATAAGCATTTAATTCTTCATTGCAAAATGCTCATAATGGCTGCAACAATATGTCCACATGGATAATAAAAAATTAAAGCTTCTAAGGGTTTTTGATCCTCAGCATGTTAACAGTGCACACAGCAAATTCCATGAGGACTGGGTTAAACGTCTAGGAGGAGATTGGTGACATACAATGTGTAAATTTCCAAAAATGGTTGTTCAATCCAAAATGGTGGACTTCCTGTAGACTTTAGCCTAGGGTCCCACAGGACTTTTTAATAGATCATAGTAAGATACATATGTGTACCAAATTTGGTACATAAAAGAAGTTATTCAAATAAATTCTGTGGGAGGAGTTTGTATAAGTATGACACATGGTCATAGAGGGTCATTTCCTCTGGCCAGAGGGTGATGCTATGATGTGTTGAGGTCAGGACTCCTGTCAAGCACATGAAGCATGATTAAGACTGAATAATGTACATGGAAGTTATAAGTATTTCATTTTTTAAGGGTAAAACGCTCAAAATGGCAGCCATGCCATAGCCACACTGATAATTGAAAATGAAAGCACATGCATAAAGTTTGGTGCATATTTGAAAATGTCTGTTAAAAGATGTGAGCATTTCTTGTTTCATGGCCAAATGCTGAAAATGGCTACCATGCCATTGATCATAAATGAAAGCCTTTAATATCTTTTCATCACAAAGGTCTGTGTATATAAGGTAATTTCATTACAATCTGCAGGAGAAGTTTGTTGAAATACAACATGTGGAAATCACCAAAAAATGCACTGTAAATTGAAAATGGCTGACTTCCCGTTTACAGTCACAGGTCCATGAGGAGTTTTTGTACATTTTGACATGGCACAGTGGTTTACCAAATTTAGTAACTCTATATCAAATGGGCTCCTGGGGCTAATTAAATGCCATTAGGCATCAGCCATTAGGCCCCACCAACTACTGACATGTAAACAAGATATTAATATTCAACATGCATCACAAACTGTGATAAGTTTGGTAAGATTGCACTGATCCTTTCACCCTCATACACAATTTTGTTTGTCATGGTGGAACGCTCAAAACGGCTGCCCACCACAGCTGCATAGTAAATCCAAAATAAAAACTCCAAAACAAAAATGGCTGCCATACCATAGCCACGTGTTTTATCGAAAACAAAAGTTTCGAACAACTCTTAATCCCCAATCTGTAACAGAGGTAACAGATCCAAAGCTGTAATATCTTCAGTTTTTATCTGGGATTGACTCTTTTGTTCTTAGAGAAAATGTTTTTCCAGTATATAATTGTGAATAAAACTTGTTTCATATAGAAACTAAAATGCTGGTGGGTATCCAGTTCTCCACCACGTGTGTAATGAGCATGAATGGAAAGATAATGACAGCCAACAGCACTGGTAACCATGCTCCTCTTATAATCCAGGAGCAAAAGAATCACATGTAGATTAAGAGGGATTCTGTTGGGTTTCAAAATCTCTCATAGCTGGTCTGTAACAAAATGCTGTTTAAAGACATAGAACAGATGGCCTTGTTAAAACATACTGGTGAGAATTGTTCTCTTGTGGGCTTCACTATTTTTTAAAGTTATTCCCTAAAGATTATATTTTATATTTTTTTTATATTTGTCCATATTGTCCATTTTTTTAATGTTATTACATAAAGGGCCGCTGAAGGGCCTGCACAGTGCAGTGCTAAAATACATCCCAAAACGCCAGGCATTCTCATTCCAGGGAATGAGGGAAAGGTTTAATCTTGCAATCCTGACACACAATAGAAATGTTGCCAAGAGGAAGCAGGCCACTACCAAGAGAGTTAAAACCAATAATTGTCACAGCTGACTTGGTTGGCAGATTTTGCTTAATGGTTTATTTATTTCATGACAAAAATATGGAATAGTCAACTCTATTTTTCAGATTTTATCACTCAGTAGTTTTCCTGTCCTTTGCAGGAGAACCAGGTTTCAATCAAATGTTCTGCAGAAGATCTAAGCAGTGAGTCTTGAAGATTTTCACCATCCAGTTCAATGACACACCCATCGAAAGAGTCACTGACAGAGGATGGAGCCCAAACATTTACTATAGAACCACCTCATTTGTCCTGCCCCGGCCTGCGCTGCCACCCATCATCAAACCAGTGCCCAAACTACCAATGGCGGCTGCAGTGACTGGGTATAAAAGCCACTTTTTGGAATGACATGTGTCCATGACACTTCATTTATGTCCCCTACCTCAAATTCAGCTGCATCATCTACTAAGGTTCTGCTTATATTCAGTAATTACACTTCCACAGGTGCCAAATCAAGCTCTGCCACTAGTGAGTAAGTTGTTGCCACAATATAAATATTGTAATTAGTGGTGGGACTCGATTAAAAAAATTAATCTAATTTATTAGAGACTTTATAATTAATTAATCTCAATCAATCGTATATCATATTTGACACAAGAAGCAACATTTTTTGTCATTTTGTTGTCTGTGCTAGCTGCAACATTTTTTTAATTTTATATTTATAGACAGGCAGCAAATGGTCGGAGCCGGAATCGAACTCGTGTGGAGAATGAAGCACATGGGACGCCCGCCCTACCAACTGAGCTACTCCGGGAACTCTTGCAATGAGAAACGTTCTGCGCTGTTTGGAGTGTTAAAATAAATTGTGATTAAATGCGTTATTTTTTTTGTTGCGTTATTTTTTTCTGTAATTAATTAATCGTAATTAACGAGATAAAGTCCCAGCCCTAATTGTAATATATTAAAGTTTTTTGGCTTCTTTTATTCATGTGATCGATGAGAGATTTTATATTTAACTCAATTCAGTTCAATTCCTTTACCATTCCAAGAACTGCAAACAATGAACCTGGGATAGCAACTCCCTTGGTGTTTAAAAACAAACATGAGAACACAGAACACAGAACACAAAACACAAACATCAAAAAACAAGAACAACCAATAAAAATGTGTATCAACTTAAACATGCACTGAGCATTGAATAAATACATAAGTAAACTATCAAAAAATACTAGTAATGGACAAGGCTATAGGGCAAGGACAATGGCAGTATAGCAGCATTATCTCATATATATAATAGTGCACCCTGGTATTAAGAGCACAGATGGCCATAGGAAAGAAACTGTCCCCAAATCTGAATTTTCACTGTGACAAGTGGTGACCAGGGTGGGATGAGTCTTTGATAATGTTTGTAGCTCTGTTGAGGTAGCATAATGTGGCAATGTCCACGACTGGTGGCAGCGAGCAGCCAGTGATATTTTCTGCTGCTTTCACTACACTTTGCAATGCTTTTTTGTCCACTACCAAGCAGACTGCATACCACACTGAAATGCAGTAAGTGAGGATGGACTCAATAGGTGCTTGGTAGAAGGCAAGCATCAGCCTCCTCTCCATGTTATATCTCCTGAGGACTCTCAGGAAGTAGAATCTCTGACGAACCTTTGTTGTGGCAGCGTTGTTGGCTGCCAAGGGGAGGTCCTCAGATAAATGAACACCAATGAATTTGGAGGGCTGCAATCATTCCAACCGTTCCCCATTTATACAGAGTGGGGCTGGGTCTGAGTCGCTCCCTTAGACCAGTATTAGTTTCTTGGTCTTGGAGGTATTAAACCAGGTTGTTCACTGAACATCACGCTGACCGTCTCTGTATCTCATCTCTGTATGCTGACTCATTTCCCTTTGAGATGAGCCCAACCGCAGTTGTATTGTCAGCAAATTCTATCTATGTTAAATGAGTGGACAGGTGTACAGTCACAAGTGTACAGTGTGTAAAGAAGCGGACTCAGCATGCATACTTTAGGAGCTCCAGTATTCAGTGCAATAGTAGGAGATGTATGGCGGTAGGAGTAGTTTGCAGACTAAGATGTTCAGGATGATTGTGTTAGACACCGCTTTAAAGTCAGTGAAGAGCGTCCTCACATAAGTCTGCCAATGTTTCAAGTAGCTCAAGGCAGTGTGGGTTTCTATGGCAATAGTATCTTCAGTGGACCAATAAGCTCTGTCGACAAATTGATTATCAAAGGACAGAGGAAGGTTAGCTTTAATGTGATGCTGGACCACTTTTCAAAAAACTTCATAACAATTGAAGTGAGCGCAATTGGCCTGAAGTTTTAATGTTTGTAAAGCCTGGCTTTTTAGGAACAGCAATGATGGTGGCTGTCTTTAAACAGGAGGAGATGGTGGCTTGTGACAGGGAGATGTTGAAGATCCTGGTAAGGACACCAGCAAGTTGATCAGCACAAGATTGGAGGGCTTTGTTTGGCACCCCATCTGGTCTAATAGCCTTCCTGGGATTCACTTACCTCAGCATATGCCTCACATCCTGTTTCTGCAGTGTAAGTGTGCAGGTGTCGGAGGCAGGCGACGACAGAGATACTGGAGCACATGTTAATCTCAAAACGAGCAAATAAACAGTTCAGCTTTTCAGCCGTAAGGCTTTAGTGTTCACAGTGCTGTTCCTGCTGCATTTGTAGCAAGTAATATGCTGTATCCCTTACCACATCATCGGAGGGTTGTTTTGTGTTAGATGGTCCTCAAGTCTCCTCTTGTAGGCCTCCTTTGCCATCTTGATGCCCCACTTTAGCTCAGCTCTGGCAACGCTGTAAAATGCCTTGTCCCCTGAACTGAGGTCCTGTTATATCTTAAAGGAGTCTCTGTACGTCACTGGGCATCCAGGGTTTCTGGTTGGGAAATGTTTGCATGCACTTATCAACTATAACCATGTCAGCACAGCACTTGATGTGAAATGTCACAGTGTCAGTGTACAAATAAATCAATGCAATCATGCAAATAAATCCCAGCATGTAGTCTCAAAGCTACATGCAGGGATTTAGTTACCTGCAGTTGTCTAAGAGCATCCTCTGGCCACGCTAATACTTGGCTTTGATGACCTCCTGAGAGGGCTGTATGTGGTAAACAGAAGCAGGGAGAGGTGGTGCAGACTGTCCTGTCCAGAGACAGCCCTGCAAGCATGCTTGATGTCTGAATAAACATGGTCCAGAGGTTTCTTGTAGTGCAGTTTCACATGCTGGTAGAAATCTGGAAGTACTATTCTCAAACATGTTTATACTTTAACATGTTTGATGGAAGAATATCCTGATGCTCAGCATGAGTTTAATACCTTACCCCGGACTCCTGTCTACACCCAGGTTCACCATAACACACTTGAGGGCTGGAGACTGAATCGCAGTAGTAATTGGTTTTGCTGTTTCACACTACTTTTTTTTTCTTTTACAATTTGGCTTTCTTTTACAATTTATGTAGTACAGTATATTACAAGATCACATTGATGCAAAGTAGGATCAGCATACAGCCATCATCATCTAAGGCAACATAACAGAATCACAGGAAACTTTGTTGTTATTGTTATAGATTATTAGAAATAACTAAGATCTCACTTTTGCAGCCAAAGATAGCAGGGATGGATTACAATATGAAAGTCTTTAGGTATCACTTCTATATTAAAATGAAATAATTCACATTTGCTAATTTGTAAAAGAGAGTAGCTTAGCATCTTAAGTGTTTAACCGCAACCATTTTTCCTCAGTAGAAATGAGTGTTTCTTTAATAGAGAACGCTAGTGGAACAGCACTCTGGCTAGTAAACAAACCACAACCAAGATGATTTTAATGTTTTAACCAAGAAAAAAGTATGTACAACAGTTTACAAAAATAAAATGTATAATCTATTGGCTCAGGTCAAAAGTGGTCACAGTTCATCCTGGCTCTTGGTATCCACTGCCCATTAGGTGAAGAAAACTGGCAAACAAGCGATTATCTTTTGCAAGTCACTCACCTTGCAGGATCCACTTCAAGAAATGGTGATAATCTGCTACGGAACAAATAAAAACATTAGCAAAGAAATCTTATTTATGCCCATAGTAGCCTATACAGCTCATTACGTGAATAGAAACTTCAGTGTTAGGTTATGTTAGCTCTGCTGACCAAGTAGCAAACATAAGGACAAATGACGTGTCAATAAGACACTTTAGAATCTAATTCAAAAGTGTGTATTGTATAAATTCACTTGTAAATTTGTTTTCAACATAGAAAAACTCATTCTTTGCCCAGACGTCTGTTTTTCCCAGCAGGTTTGGCTGACGTTACCAGTTCACTTTCATGAACCTGACTTATGTCTTCAGCATAAATCTGTCCATATAGGATGCAAAGCTAGGATGTGTTATTACACATATTGCCCCTTCCTCAGCAGATTCAGGCATGTCTTCAGAAAGTAACTGGCATTTTTAAAAAATGCTACAGCACAAGAACTCTATATCAGACTCCATATCTGTCCACCAGTTCACTCCAGCTCAAGGCAGCTCGGGCTTGTCTCCCTGCTGCAGCAGAGGCGGCTGCCTCCTCCTCTTTGCGCTTCAGGTCCTCCTCCCTGGCTTGCAAAAGTAGCCACTTACGTCTGATTCCAGCAGTAGATTTTTGAATTCATCTCTATCAGCTTGAAAGTTGCCTTCTGCCATGGTCATGAGCGTGTCCCACGGTATTAATACAAATACACACTGCAAATACACAGTGCAACTGGTTTGCAATGCAAAGGGTTTAGGAAGAATATGGACGATAAATTACAATTAGTGGTAGCCTATGTGCTTTGCACATAAGCACAATGAATGATTAAAATGTTTAACTTTGTGGGTCTTTGATCCTTATGCAAGATTCAACTATTCAAAGAGATTTTCACACCTGTTTTGTTCCCTCATATTTACGTAAAATTAGATTCTGATGGCTTTAAGATCAACTGTCAAGCATATAGCAATAAACACACAACAATCCCCCATAACCCTAAATACCTACAACATCATACAAAGTTGTTTTCAGGGCAAGAACAAGGGTGGAGACACATCGCCCCTCTGACTTACTGATGAGCTGTTTTATGCATATCAATGCATATTACCTTGCTGTTTTCTGTTGCTGGTTGTGGAATTTTCTTACCCAGTTATCCCACATAATTTTGTCAAATTTACTTGCTAGTTCTATTTATCTCTGTCTCCTTCTCTTGCTGGTGTGTCAGGTATTTAGCTATTTAGTATCCTTTAGTGATACTGGTACATTTTAAAAAACGTAGTTTATTTACGGTGTAGAGGATGAGGTTTAGTAAATTGACAGTAGGACTCTGGACTGTAAAACCTTAAGTAAACTACAGTGGTTATCAGCTGATACTGTATTCCCAGAGGTAGAACTCTTCAAAGCTCAACTGTTAGCTTCAAAACACTTTATTCAAAGTTTAAACATCTACGAGGAAATTGTTTGACACCCAATGACCATGCATCCCCTCTTTTGCTCCTTTGTTCAGATCACCACAGTTAGACTAGGCTCTCCTGGGTCACAAGCTAGTGTCAAAACACACATGGCATGACCACATTTACATACCCAAGTATGGACTTTGAGTTTTTGATAGGGCCTTAAATCTCTAAAAAAAAAATCACGTCATCCACTAAAAAGGCAGACGTCTTCCTTCAACTGTAGAACATCATAGAGGCACTGAGTTAAAGGATAATAAATATTTTTCAGTTTTTATCAGCATGCTATTGAAGAAATGTGACAGTAAATAGTAACACTGACTACAACTCTGTTTTTTATTGGCTGTGGTTTAACTTAGTGTTTAGTAAATTTCAGCACAATGCACAAGAACAGTACACCCAGTCTGCATTGATGTGATGACTCCAGAACACTAAACTTAGCAAGGAAGCCAGACAGAGCAATGCCCTCCAACAGTCAGATTTCAAAACTGAAGCAAGCAGGTTATGTAACCATGCCTGAGGAGATCCTGTGGAAAGGCCTTATCTGTTAATTCATATTCAATAAAAACATCTCCAAAGCTGAGTTAATATTTAGACTAAGAACTGGAGAGTGACAAGAGAAGACCAGGAGAGATACACAGTTTGAGCACATAGTAAACTGGAGCACTGTAGAGTATAAGGCTGGCGAGGCATTAAAGTGCACTGGGGGATCTCCTCCTATGGAAAAAACAGGTAAGCGCAGCCACAAAAAATACAATCTGCTGCAGAAACTGGCAGCAACAGTCACAAGAGAACACGAACAGAATCACTGGAGTGAGTGTGATACAGGAACATGAGAGCCACTGGTGATCTTACTAAGTTTAGCCAAACAATCTGGCACTGGAGTTGTGAAGAACCCAGGGTTACATGGAGAGGTTGATGAAATGGAATGAAATCCAGGTGTGGCTTGTTTGCTGCCACTGAGAGCCAGACCACGCCCTTTACCACCCACCCACACACACACTGCAAGGGAAGAAAGGGAGCGGAAGGGAAAGAGAACACAAGAGGAGTTATGTGAATGTCTGCATGAAAAGTAAATACTTCCTCCAACTTGGCAGTTTTGTAGGAGAAAAATTGCTTTAGACTGTTTTAATATGTGAGTGCTGTGGATACACCTCATTCAGTGGGTGAGCAGGGAGAATAAAATCTGGCAGGCAGGCAAAGCAGAGTGAATAACAGTTAGCAACTTTGGGCTTGCCCATTGAAAATCCACATGGGCCTGCAACAGTTTTACTCTTAGGGATCCCAGTGAGGGTTAATTGTGAGTAGCCCACTGTGGGCTTTCCCACAAAAAACCCATATGGGCCCCCTGTGGGTAAGCCCTTTTTGGCAATTTTTTTTTTAAAACCACCTTGGTTATAGATCGATTAAACTCTATAGCATTTTGTAAATTCTGAAATAGAAATCTACCTTAAATTGCAATGAGAGCATGATTTTTGTGACTGGACCACAGTGAACACACACACATCAACTGTTAATATGCACAGTGCTGTCTTGGCAATGCATGACTGATGCTATACACATGCACACTAACAAATATATGGAAATTATATGTCATAATATTAAATACAAAAACAATATGTAGGCCAATTATTGAGACTAATAAAGAATCATCTCATTATTTTAAAAACAGTATATTACGAACTATGGTGCCAATCCTAGTACCTTTAAAATACACCAAAACAACCCATTTTAATTCAAGTATTTTAATTTTTGCTCTGCTGAATCCAATTAACACTTACAGTAACATGTTACCTATTTATTCAAATATAACAAAAACAAATAAAAAAAAAAAATACACATTCCCATACGGATAATTTTTACAACTCAGTGTTACCAGATTTTTTAAGACATGTAGTAGCTTCAGAAATAATATTTTGGTTTTTTTTTGTTTTAAACCTCCTCCTTTTCTGATCTGACCCAATTTGCCCTGACAATATCACCTGTGAGAGAACACAGAAAGAAAGAAAATTCTGCAAAAAACATCAAATTTTTGCAGTACAACCAGCCCTTGATAAACACTCAGATTTGCTCAGACCAATAAAAGTATCTGTCACTGACGATTATTAGGCATGACGGGCCATCACTGTAGGTAGGCATAACTTTAAACAACCCTTAGGGTTAGGGGTTAGCCTATATGCTGTGTTTTTTTCCAAATGGCACAATGCTAATCATCAATGCCAAAAATAGATACTTTTTAGACCCAAAACTATGGTGGAATAGGATATTTAAATAAAAGGGGGTATTATAAAGCTAATCTGACTTAAATAATCGTATGCATAAAATGTAGTTTTCAAAAAAGGGCTGTCTAGAGAATGTCTTTCAGTCTAACTACATGTGCAAAAAACTGCTTTTGCCTGTTAAATTTGGCCACAACCTCTCACTAGTTCATATTTCTTAAATCCATATTAACTCTTTAGATTTCCTTAAGAGATGTTTCGAAGAAGCTGGCAGTCTGCAGATTTAAGTGTCGTCTTAGCCACTTATGGCCCCACACAGAACGTAGTGCCCTAATTTTTAAAATTAACTTAATTTCTGTCATTAGTATGTTTTCCTTTTTCAATGGATGCTATTGGATCCTGTTTAGGTTATAGGGGTGTATGATCTATGCATTTTTTATTTAAGAAAAGGTTTTAGCCATTGCCTGGTGCTTTTCCTCACTCTGCAGAGCAAATTGACAAAAATGAATCTTTCAGTATTTATCTTTTCCATGGGTTATTTTAATACATCAATTCAATGAATGTACAAATGAGTAAGGATTTTGAGTAACTATTCTTGTAGTAAATTCTATGGCTTTTATACACTCATAAATGTAGGTTTCTGTACAAGTTAAAAATCAGTGGTGTTCACAGAGGCTAGCATTTAAATGGCAACTGTAGAAGCCATTGCTGCCTTACCTCAGGGTTACTTGTCTGACATGCTAATTTATTAGTTTAATTACAACACACTGCCTGTTTCCCCCTTCCAAAATCCATTGGCAAAACACTCTTGATTTCTTCCATCATGCACTTGCCCCTCCTTGTCAGGAGGATGACAAGGACAGGCACAGTATGGACCATCTCTATGGGGGCCAGCTCTCCTGAGATGCCAATCCCCTGCACAGGAGTAGGCTAGGAGGACATAAACCCCCGAGCATAATGAGCCCCCAGCCAGGGGCCCAGGGCCAGGACACCATAGACTTTACCCTACTCATAAGATGGGTATTTCACGATAAGATGAAAATAAAATATAAGTCCACCCTGGAAAGTCTGCAGTATTACATTGCTAAGTGTTATCACAAACTCATCATGGGAAAGAAAACCAAGACAGTGACTCCTCCCTCCAAAAGAAGCACCTCGAGGAACTTCCTAAATGCTGCTCCATCGCCTGACAGAAACCACAGAAAACATCTTTCACTCAATCAGATAAAAGCTAACCCACTTTGTTCCTCAACGAGCTCTGGTAGAAGGTCTCCACAGAGAGTTTCATGCCTTACGCAAGTCTCTGGAGTTGAGCCAGCAACAGGTGGCCCCACTAGGGGCTGAGAATGAGACCATCAGAGACCCAGTTAAATCTCTCACAGAGGGAAGAACTAAGTTCTCTAAAGAAAAAAAAAAAGGAGTGCAGCATATGGAACAATTGGTCTTCTCCAGGATTCAAGAGTGGGTGGAGGAAGACACCAGAGCATCCACTATGTGTTCCTCTACAAACAACTTAAACTCCTGACGGACATTGTGAATAAACATCACCTTCCAACCTGTCAGAGAGAAAAGACCAGACAGCTGGTGCCCACTACCCATCGCTGCAAAGTTTGGACACTTCAAGTAAAAAGGAGCTGATGAAGAGCAGAGGCAAGGAGCTGAGAGGAACTGACTTCAGTGTTAATGATCACTTGCCCAAGGATGTCCTGGAGCGCTGCAGATGCCTGTTCCCTTTCAGGAAAAAGTCAATTGACGTAGGATCCCGGTGAAGTGTCATTGTGGACAAACTCTATGTTAATGGTCAGCTGTTCTGAGATCCAGACATCACTCCTTACTTGCACGTTATCTCTTTGTACTTAAAGATGATCCCCAAAATCAGGTAACACAAACCAGTTTTCAACAAATTTTTCTTTTGGGCATTTTATTAGTAAGAACACAATGCAAGTCTCAGAATGTACTGTTTTTCTCTAAGATTGCCATTGTGTGTATTTGTGTTATTCTCTATTTACCCTGTTTAAGTTTTTCCCTTTGTTGTTGTAACGTTGGTGTTTTGCTCATGCTCAAATCTTTTAGTTTACATTGGCCGCAGACACACAGAGCATACACAAGCAACAGCAACAGCAATTGTCTTATTGCAGGAGACTTACATGTCTCAACCAACAGTAAATTTATGCAGGGTTTTCAACTGCACACACACACACACACATACTTACACATTCACCCACCCACTTGCACATAAACACGCATGCACAGACACAGACAAACGCAAACACACATTCACACACATGTGCTTGGAATTGGCTCACATGATAAAGGACTGAAAATTTTTATAACACCTGTATAAGCTACAAGCAGACATTGCCTTATTGCAGGAGACTTACATATCTCAAGTGCAACATTATACCCTTGGCTAATCACGGTTTCCTCACAAAAACTTAGCTAGCTGTTACTTCAGATGAAGAGGTGTAGCTATTTTAATTAACAAAAAAATCATTTTAACTTGTATAATACTATTAAGGACCCAGAAGGAAGATTTATAATGATCAATGTGTTACAATAAATAAATAAGCACTTACAGTGGGAGGGGACTCCAACTTGGTACTTTATCCAGAATTTGACAGACCCAGTAGAGCAGTTACTTATCATAGCTGGCAATTAATCAATATAATAAAACAATACATGAATCCCATCTAGCTATCATTCAATATCACTTATAAATGCAAATCTTAAAATCATTTGTAAGGCGCTGGCTAGAAGAATTGAAAAATTAACACCTCACGCAATACACCCTGACCAAGCTGGATTTACACACAGACTAAATAATATGATGGATTACTGTAGCATTCGAAATGAGGAAAATATAATTGTCTCATTAGATGCAGAAAAAGCTTTTGATAGGGTGACTAGGAAAATTATCTTTGCAACATTACAGAAATTTGGGTTTGGGAAAAAATTTCTATGAATCAAAATACTATACAGTTCACTCTGTGCTTGTGTCAAAATAAATGATCTAACTTCTTCTAGCTGCAATCACCAAAGGGGCACTGAGCAGGGTTGTCCACAGTCTCCCTCCATTTTTGCCATATTCATAGAATCCCTTGCAGCTGCAATTTGGCAAAACAACAACATTAGAGGGATTCAAACAGTAAATGTGAACCATAAGACAAGTGTTTAAGCTGATCATGTACTACTTTCTCTTTAAAATTCACAAGCTTTTCTGTCTGAGACATTAGTGCTCATACACAAATCCTCATCTATCTCAGATTACTCTATTAGCTTGAACAAATCAAGTGTCTTGCCTGAAAACTCTGACTTCAGGAGTACTGTAACCACTTCAATACAGTCAGGAAACATTACATACCTAGGTAATAATATCTCCACAAGGCTCTCTGACCTGACACAGTCAAAACATTCTCCCCTAATTAATTAACAAATTAAAACAATAGAGGATGACATCTATCTGTGAAGGACTCTCACCATAACACTTATATGGAAAGAGTGTCCATGATAAAAATTATGGTCCTACCAAAAACTAATTATATATTCTCAATGGTTACCATGAGACTATATAATTCATACCTGATTACCATAGCAACGGTGGCACATACACATGCAGCAGCTGGTGGCTCCCTCAACTTTAGCATAACAAAACGAACAAGGAGTGATCCTCTCGTTTTTATTACTGTATTTTCCACACTATAAGGCGCATCGAATTATAAGGTGCACCTTCAATGAATGGCCTATTTCAAAACTGTTTTCATATATAGGGCGCACTGCATTATAAGGCGCATAGAATAGAAACTACTGTAGTGGCTGGGGTTGCGTTAT
>JAQMCX010000009.1:6824933-6864566 GCA_029814765.1 Acanthurus leucopareius | reverse complement strand
CTATGATGTACTCTGAAGCCTGATTGAAATTCCTCGAATAGGCCATTGTTATGCAAGAAATCACACAATTGATTGGCAACTGTTTTCTCAAGAATCTTAGAGAGAAAGGGGAGGTTAGATATAGGTCAATAGTTGGCTCAGACCCCAGGATCAAGAGTTGGCTTTTTAAGAAGAGGTTTAATAACAGCTACTTTAAAAGACCCAGGTACATACCCTTTTGATAAGGAAAGATTTATCATATTTAGTAGAAAAGTATCAACTAAGAGCAACCTTTCTTTAAGCAGTCTAGTTGGGATGGGATCTAGGAGACAGGTGGATAGTTTGGAAGAGGAAATCGAGTAGTCAATTGTCAGATCAATGGGAGAAAAGCAGCTTAAATATACATCTCCTTTCACAGCTACTTTTGAAGTTTCCAAGTTAGGTAATAAATTGATGCCAGTGGAGGGCATAAGGTAAAAGATTTTGTCTCTTAAAAACATGATTTTATTGCTAAAGAAGCTCAGAAAGTGATTACTGTTGAGTGATAAAGGAATACAAGGTTAAATAGAGTTATGACTCTTTGTCAGCCTGGCTACAGTGCTGAAAAGAAACCTGGGGTTATCTTTGTTATCCTCTATTAATGATGAGTAATAGGCTGCTCTAGCAATGCAAAGGGCTTTCTTATATGTTTTAAGGCTATCTTGCTAGGCTAATTGGAATTCTTCCCAATTGGTGGAACGCCATTTTCTTTCAAACTTTTGCGATGCCTGCTTTAACTCGCGTGTTTCAAGGCTATACCATGGAGCTTGTTTCCCTTGTTTTTTTACTAGCTTTTTTTCAGAGGAGCAATAGAATCAAGCATCATATGCGCAAGGAACCTGAAGCACTATGAACCAAATGATCAATTTGGGAGGAACTGAAAGGAGCATGGGAGTCAACTTTGACGTTAAGGTGTGGCACTGAATTTAGGGCCCAAGGAATCGTTTCCTTAAATTTAGTTACAGCACTTTCAGATAGGCATCTAACATAATAATATTGGTGACTGGTATGCAGTCTAGTAACAAGAATTCAAATTTTATTAAGAAATGGTCTGATAAAACAGGATTCTGTGGATATACTGTTGGATGTTCAATTTCAATGCCATAAGTCAGAACAAGGTCAAGGGTGTGATTAAGACAGTGTGTGGGTTTGTTTACAGTCTGACTGAAGCCAATTGAGTCCAATAATGATATAAACGCAGTGTTAAGGCATTCACTATCAACGTCCACATGAATATTAAAATCTCCTGCAATGATAACCTTGTCTGTTTTAAGGACTAAACTTGATAAAAACTCAGAGAACTCAGTCAAAACTTGGACTATAACTTGGGTAATACTTTATTCACACAATACAGAAATATTAGGTGAGACTAGCATCAATAATAGAAGTGCCAGACATTTCTAATAAAGTGTATTTATCTTAAAATCAAAGTTATGTTGTCAGCTTCGGCAACTGGTCTGAAAAGAAAGCCAGATAAAGAGCGTGTGTATGTGAGAGCAAGTTAGAGAGGCAGCAACAGGAAAAGAGAACAAAGTGTTCAACAGGAGAAACAACATCTGCTGATTGTTAAAGAGATAAATCACTCAGCAGATTCATTCATTGGATCCATCACACAACAGCAATATAAACGAAAACAAGATAACTCTTTCTCCTTTTGTAAAAATGTGATCTTCTTTCCCTTGAAACATACCTGGATGTTTAATGGCGGACACTGTGCCATTCCTTGTTTGGTTCTTCAGTTTAGTCTCAATATGTGGAAATAATTGGCTGAAAAGGGATCATTTGATTGATTGGTTGATTAATTCCTGATTACACCCTAACATACTGCTCTAAGACCATAAAGATGATGGAGGCTTACTCTGTGTGTGCGTGCATGTGTGTGTGTGTGCACGCATGTGTCATTCCCTTGTTTCCATTTCATCTTGGGTGTGTTTGTGCGTTCATCTGTGTACGTGTACAGCTCAGTGAGTGAACCGGGTTGCCATGGCGACAGTCATAATAAAGCTTCTGGGAGAGAAAATTCGGATGTTGTGAAGTTCTTTAGAGCCAGTCGCTATGGAGACCATGGCGTCAACAGTGCAGTTCATGATGAATATATATTTAATGAGCGCTCGGTCTGACACACTGTGTAACTAAACAACATGCCTCACTGCTGCAGTCACACACTCACACACAGCTGCAAAGTGTTTCTTTATTTTCAAATTTTTTTGTGAAGTGGGGGTTCGACTCATCCATCAGAAGACAGTGACGGATTGTTGTGGTCTCTCTGAACCTGAGTTTAACCTCACATTACTTCATGTCTGCTGTATCCAGCAGGATGTTCCCTCTGTGCTCAACTGACGTCACTTCACCTCCCAGACTTCACTGCTCAGCGCTGCAGTGCTCTGTGTGTCTGACTCAAGTGTGGAACATGATTTGTATGCTGCTTGTCTGCACACCAGCATTTTAGTCTGCTTGCACTTTGTTTGTGTAATGTGGGATTGTAATGCACTGTAACTTCGTGTTGGTTGCTGGCTGATTTATTGTTTTTATTGAGTGCATCGATCACATTTAGTTTCATATTTACAGTCTGTGAAAAGGAATTACATATTGAAAGCTGCGCTGTTGTGCTCAACAATGGCTCTATAGAGCCAACAAGTGCAGTGCAGCTATTTATCTATTATCATGTCTGCCAAAGAGGTTGTTTTGAATTTGTAGCTGGGTGTATTAAAAAATTACAACAGATGTTAATGAAATTTCAGTGCAGATTAACATCATGATGGTCTTCTGTTGTGTATGGAGCTGCTTTGTGGACTGTTGTTAATCATTTTAAATTGGGAGGAGTCTTTACAATTATAAAAAATGTAACTTTTGGTTCATTATCATTTAAGTCTGAAGCCCATTCTTCTATAAACTGAACATGTTTAATTGTGTTGATGGTAGAAATATTCGAATGACTCTGAAAAACAGCCCACTATTTGTTTTTGCTTTTTAATTACGCTTTACATTTTCCTGTTTTTAGTGACCAAATTCACATATTGTTTACTGCACATACTTAACTATATGTAGATGAACATAACACATCAAAGCACTTCTAATGTTAGGCCTATAGATGGCACTACAGTAACATGGTTGATATGAATTGTCATGAATCAGAGGACTTTGCTTGTACAAACACTGAATATTCCTAAAGATGATTTAGGTTTTTCCTAAAATCAACATAAACTTTACTGATACAAATTTAGAAATTTAGCTATTGTTTCTACTGAAAATTTGGAGACTTTGTAGCCCAGGTGAAGTAATTTGCTCTCTGAGTGGCTTTACAATTAGAGTATGGGTGTGTGTATGTGTACAGGTGCTGAATGAGGTGGTGGTGGACAGAGGCCCATCCTCCTACCTCTCCAATGTGGACTTGTACCTCGATGGACGACTCATCACCTCAGTGCAGGGAGATGGTGAGGGCGCTCATTTGTCATCCATTTGTCTCGACTAGTTGACTCTCACATTAAGTCAAATCTGAAAGTCATGGACAGGGAGAACAATGTGCCACTGATGTGGATTCAGTGAAAAAGTTCCTCCCTCTTTCTGCTCCCCAGGTGTGATTGTGTCCACACCTACAGGCAGCACAGCGTATGCAGCTGCAGCAGGAGCCTCCATGATCCACCCCAACGTACCTGCCATCATGGTCACCCCTATCTGCCCACACTCACTCTCCTTCAGGCCCATTGTTGTTCCTGCTGGAGTGGAGCTCATGGTAAGATTGAATCGGAGGAAGCTGGACTAAACTTGGTTTTTGCGTAAATAGGCGTTGAACTATTATGAGCTGCCGGGACATCTTTAGTAGCAAAATTTTCCAAGTTTTTGAATTCTGTTGGAAGGATGAACACCTTATCTTTAAATGATAATGATGATTCCTCATTTCATGTTTTGTGATTGGGAGACCACAACATATAATTCATATAATTTTCAACTCTTGAAACCATTTAGTGATCTCATTTGCTCTTGATAGAGGCATCTGCATCTATTATGTTTCTCCTCATTACTCTGATTTTCCATCAATCCTTGTAGATGTTTGAATGACCCAGTACGTTTTAAGGTACTGTAGTATTCAAGGCCTTGAAGGTGCCAGTCCATACGTGAACTGAGAACCAACAAGTTACTGCGTTATAGCCACCTTTTAGCCTTGCGAGCTACATGGCTCCTGTCTGCCTCTTAGATTCAGACTGTCTCAACAAACAATTTGTTGGATTGCCCTCAATATTTCTTGTTGTTTCCAGATGATTAATGCTAATAAATCTGATGTCCCAGACTTCTCCTGTAGTGCCACACTCAGAACTCTTGATGGATTTCCAATAAATTTCATGCAAATATTCAGGTCACCTCTCAAGATGAACTCTAATAACTAAGGCAGACCTTTAGCTTTTCATCTAGCGCCATCATCTGGTCAGCTTTTAAACTGGTCAGAAACTCGAGTTGATGACAAGATGCCTGCAAAACAAATTTTTCTTTGTGTCAGCTTCAGATGTACTTTGTGTTTATTTAGAAAATGTTGGATGTTCACGTGCTAAAGTAAGATGGTAAACATGATAAATATTCTACCTGATAAACATCATTTTAGCATTTAACTCAAAGACTTTTAGCTTTGTTATAACTTCTGTAGCTTGTAAACTGACGGTTCTCTTCTCCCCTGAAACAGATCACCTTGTCCCCTGATGCCAGAAACACTGCCTGGGTGTCTTTTGATGGCAGGAAGAGACAGGAGATCCAGCATGGAGACTGGTAAAGTTCATTAACTAATATTATCAGCTGCTTTTTAATCCTACAAATTTATTTTTCCTGAATGTAGGACTAAATTGCCTCCTTATTTTCTCCCAACAGTATCAAGATTACCACATCTTGTTACCCAGTGCCCTCCATCTGTTGCCATGATCTGGTGTATGACTGGTTCGAGAGCCTGGCTCAGTGTTTGCACTGGAACGTACGCAAGAGACAGGCGCGACTGGCAGACGTCTCGGACTCATCAGACACAGAAAACTGAGTCAGTAGGTCCTTCACTTGCCTTCATTAGAAACACTGAGTGGACGCTCTTCACAGCAGCTGAGTGAGTGAGAGGGTCAGAGTTCCCTGCACACGATTTCATGACTTAAACACTGAACTGAGAGAGCTAAAGCATGTGTGTGTACAGACAGGGTTTTATTAGTCCTATGAATAGCATGTACATAAGCATACTGTGTTTACAGTATTTTACACACTTGGTCAAATGTGAGTAAGCATTACATTCCAGTGCAAACACAATCTGTAATTTTGTCTGTATCTTACAGAGAGAGAGCATGTCTGTCAACTAGAAATGCAACCCAATCAGAGTAACTATATGGTTGCAAAATATGAATATTCAGAGTAACACTGTTTTTTATTTGGGGCACTTAAATCATCAATGAGACAGTCAGTGTGTAAGCTCTAGTTGTTTCTGGCATAAACACAAACTATTATAGTTAAGGAAACTGCAGCTAAATTAAGAAATGGACAGTAAATGTAAATGTGTACATACAGGATTCTAGGAAAAATTTATTTAATGTCATATTTATGTGATATTTATATATTTTCAAGATGAGAGTTTAAAAAGACTTAAATCAAAATTTCTATGTGGCTGATTTAGCCAAAGACTACTGTATGTTATTGTTATTTACAAACATATTTTCCAATCAAGAACCACGTTTCTGTACATGCTAACAGCAGCTGTTCAGGATTTATTCATTTACTTTTAATGTTTTCAATTGTTTTCATGACTTTTCTGTGTAAGTTTAATTCTACAACTCAGTTTGCATGTCATAACACAACAAAAAAAGGAATAAGTCGGAGTAACTTCACGTCTGCATAATCATTTAACTGTGAACCTGTCAACGGCTGTAGCAGAGTGAAATTAAAGCTTAACGTTTGCTTACTTTTTCTTCAATCAGATTTTTTTTTTTTAACTCAAACCCTACTGCCTGATCCAGTTTTAATGGATGATATAAAATGATTTAAGGTAAGATATAGTAATAACTATTGTACTGGGTTTTTAAAATTCAAGATTTAAAGATTCTTTCAGGTTCTCTGGACAACCTGGGATACAGACTCATATAAAACTAAAGTCAGCAGGTCTTTTGTTATGTCGGTCAGCAGCCTCTCAGATTACACAGTATTAAAATGATTCATCTTTACAGATGAGGAAGTATCAGTGTTTAGTTTAGGTGGATGTTCAGTTGCAGAGCATACATACTGTTTTTTCCCACAAATGATCAGAACAATGCCAAAAAAGAGAGATATACTGCAGGAAAATGACAAGTATTGTGTGCTTTCTATATTTTTATTGCAATGATAAGATACAGTTATATTTCCAGACATCCAGTTTTATTAAATTATACTCCAATATTGCATGAGACAGTCTTCAGAATGACACTGATCCAACTGTGGACAACTAGGCGATCAAAAGACACGGTTTTTGACCAGAGATAAAACATGAATGTTTTACAATTTCACTTTTTTTTTCTCCCAGAAATGTGCGATGAGAAGCAGCAGCATAGAGAGTAATAATACTACAATATACACCAGACCGATACTGTGCAACAGTCAAGAACAACTGGGAGAATTATCTTTTTTTCTCTTTTTGAGAAATGGTTATATGTATTGAGAGTACAGCAACTGGCAACTCAGGACACAGAGATGCACTTTGCCCGTTTGGAGAAGAAAAACAAGACAAAAACAAAGATATTGGAAAAGAAAACAAAAAACAAGCAACAATATGGTGGTTTGTAAGTTAAAGACCTTGCAAACCTCAGTGGGATGACAATAGGAACAAACTACAAAATACAGTCTTGGTAAGTTAATTTTTTGATGAGACCATTGGACGAGTGTACACAAAGCGGTGTGGAATATGATCAAATATTGTTTCACTGAGAGGAGACTTTTTTTTGCCACATTAGATTAAGTGGGAACGAGCAGGTTGCTGTCAGTGTTGCACAAGCTGCTGGTTTCATGAGCGTGGGTTAATGACTGACCATGTTTCAGAGAGAGGGAAACAGACATGGCAGCGCACAACCAATGTTATAATGGCAAATGTATAAATGAATTACAGTAAAATGCTAACATCTAATAAATCCCCACTGTTTTCTAAACCCAGATGTTACCTTTAAATAATGAGTACACTCCTGATGATCGTATAAAAACAAAAAGGTGCATTACAAATACTCTGTGGAAAAAAAAATTATACCTCCTAATACAAAAGAAAAGAAGGGAGAGAAAAAAAAGCTGTTTTATAGTTTTTGACCGTAAGTAAATATTTGATATATCAATAGAATCCATATATAAATGATACATTTCTATTTTTATACTTAAATATAATCCTCGCTATGACTAAAAGGAGCATCTAAGACATTTCTAGCCAGACGACAAAGTGAAGGAACAGCTTGGACCTCGGCCGCCAGTTACTGGGCTCCGAATGGTAATGAAACTGTAATCTGGTCAGTGGAGCTGGATTCATGAGGATCGCCCACTGATTTCACACACGACGGCTTGTGCGAGACTAGACAGAACTGGCTTGGATGATAGTCGAGTGCGAACGCTTTTTTTTTTTTTTTTTAAATGGTTTCATTGAGACCAAAAATCTTTTGTTATCTACACACTAACAACATTGTGCTGTGCTTCTTCTTCTTCTTTTTTTTAATCTTCATTTTGTCCAAACATGTGACAGGTCTGAGGAGTTTGACACTGCAGTTACAAAATGAACAAATTAACAAAATGTACCCCTCGCTCTCGCACTCAACCCTCCATATTAAATCAGCATGCATAACATCATTATTAGTTGTGTTTGGCACTAAAGTTCGCTTTACTTTATATCTGGTTCTGTTTGCAAATAGACAGTTAAATCAGTGAACATCTTCTAGGTTTAGTTGTACAACAAATGCTGCAATCTTTTTTTAAAAAAGAAAATTAAGTACGCCAGCTGTGTCCCAGTTGCTCACATTTTTCTCTTCAAGATGAGTCCCACATTAAACATGTACTAGAAGCACTTCAGACTGAGTACAAAACAATAAACATTTTCTTACTGAAAATTGCAAGTACCTCAAAGAGCCATACTCTGTTTTCCAAAACCTCCGTCCAGCCAATCTATAGTCAATTTCTAGGTTCCTTCAGGTAAACTACAGGGTTTGGTCCATCTGGCTTAGTTCAGGTTTTAAAGCAGACCTGCTGGTCATTTCAAGGGCTGCCTGAGAAAGCTATCAGACTCACTGGCATTACACAGAACATGAAGTGGGCTCCTGCCATAGTTTGATCTCACCAAACACCAAAAACAGGTGAAAGAACCGAAGCTGTCTGGATTTTTCCAGAGCTACTGTGATTGTACCATCATCATGGAGCTCAAAAAACAAGTGTGAAATCAAACAAAGGAGGTGAAGAAACCAGCAAATCTTCTCTTACTGGTCAGTTTAGTATGAAAGCTTTCGGACATTTTATGTATCTAAGATCAGGATTCAACAAGAGCCAAAGACAGGACATAAATAAAACTTTTGAGTTGAAATGAATAGCTAGTTCATGACGTGAGAGAAAGACAAAGAACTAAAAAGCTCTATCAGGGTTGCTGTTACTCTGAATTTTTGTTGACAACTTCCTCAGGCAGGTTTTCATCTGAACATAACTTAACATTTGGGTGGGAGGAATCAGATCCACCATAAGGCTTTTTTTTTTTTAGAAAAAATTTTGTTTTCCTCATTGTCGTAGCCGTTTACTTTTCACCACTGTCTATTTCCCGGTACTGGTCTATCGGTACTGTTTAGTGGAAGATCTCAACAACAAGAGATGGAGCCTCTCGTCAGCCTCAGCGGGCTCAGAGAAGCTGGACTAGCAGGTCCTGGGATCACAGAAGGAAGGGAAGGAAAGACAGAGAAAAGTAGAGAGTGATGGGTTTGTGAAGAGTTTATGTTTCAGCAGTCTGTACTTTAGTCTCACTTCCACTCCCTTCTTTCCTCTCTTGCGTCTCCTCGTCGTCCTCCTCCTCCTCCTCCTCTTCTTCCTCCTCTGTGTGCTGCTCGAGCTCCTCCCTTGTGATCATCTCAAAGTCGTTTCCGTTGCTGTGCTGCGAGCCTTCGTCCTCCCGACGGTCGCTGTCTGTGTCCGAGTGGCGATCCGTTCCATCCCCCTCTGCTTCTTTACTCTCCTCTGCCGCCGCCTCTTTGCTCTCTTCCTCATCCTCGTCCTCCTCGTCATCGGCGTCCTTCTTCTCGCTGTCTGACTTCTCCTCGCTGTCTGATTTCTGAGCTTTGCTGGAGGAGCCGCTGTCCTTCTCATCCGTCTTGTCCGAGCCCTTCTTGCCGCTGGTTCGTGGTCCTTTGTACTCATGAGTGTAGAGCGGCCTGAACGAGTCGATGAAACCGACGTCTGCCGTCAGGTTGGGGAGGAACCAGAAGTGGTGGCGCCCGCCAGTCACCAGCCAGATGATCAAAAAGAGGATGCAGCGGGCTGAGGAGAGAGGTGACAAGCAGCCAAATCAATTTAAATGACATTTGTCTCTGCCTTAATAAATCCAAATCTAAAGTAAACCCTTTGCTACAACACTAAAACTTCCCTTATAATTATTAATGAACTGTAACTGTATTTCTAGACTGTTATTTTATCTTTACCCAGATTTTGTTTTAGCTATTATTTCTATTTAATATCATTCCATTTTCTGTTTTTTGTTGTTTTAAATTTCATAAATTCAATTTCTAAAGCTATGAAAAATGTAATTTAATTTATGTGAAGCTGTAATGGTTGAACATCAGGCTTTATACTCTATGTTCACATGTGACTGACACTGTCTGAAAGAAATTAATTTAGTCGCATTTTTTATTTAAGTGAGTGGTGCTGTTATATGGGACTGTTGATAGTGAGCTGTGTAGCCAATTTTTTTTCATTATGGTATATTAGCAACAGATGTTTTGCAGGAGCTTTTCCCCGTGAGATTTTTTGTTTTAATGAAGTTCGTGTTCTTACCGACAGCAAGAAGTAATATACTGGCCACAAAGCAGCCTGCTGCAACACTTAGATAGTAAACTCCTACACGCATTTCTGCTGGCCACAGTGGGAACAGCGTGGCTGCGATCACTGCAATCACTGAAAGAACAGAAAGAACATAAAAAACACACACAGATTGTGAATTTTTTAAAAAAAAGTGCAATCAGTTACTGATAATCCTTTCAGTGGTTCCTGTAAAAAGAACTCCATGACTTCCACCCACTGACTCACCGAGTATCAGTCCCATGGCAAAGGTCTTGAAATGAACCGGATCATAAATCCACACATAAACCTAAAGAAAAGGGACACAGTTTTCGGTTTTGATACACTCAAGGATCACGAACAATACTCTCATTCTCTATGCACACTCACCTCATTTCCGTCCAGAAACAGCTGATCCTCATGAGGCTCCAGTTTAAACTTCTTCTTTACCTCTTTCTTCTTCTTGGGGGTTCCAGGACTTTCATCCTATTTGAAATAAACAAGTTTTAAATAAAAAATTTCTTGCAAATTTCTGAGTATTTATTGGTTTAAGAGAGAAACATCATAGATTGGAGCTTTATTTTATGCTTACTGTGAGGTTTTACATTAGAGTTAATGTTTCTATTTCTGGAAAATGTGCTTTCTTGCCAAGAATCTAATGAGACTATCGAAACATTGCTCATGCCTGTGCAATGAATGTGAAGTTACAGCTGATAAACCTTGTTTAGCACACAGGCTGGAAACAGGGCTACGGCACAGCCTGGCTCTTTTTAAGAGGAAACAAAATCCACCTCTAGAGTTCACTGAGCTACACAGTTACACACACTGATATTTGTACTCTTAAAATCTTGTCATCTCACTTCCGACTCACAACAATGTTCCCAAAATGTCAGACTTTTCTTTATCTGAAAGTTTACTTTGAATGCACTTTATTTCCCATAGGCTAGCTGGTCACTAACCAAGGCTAACACACTCAAGTCATATTTTTTCTTTTCACAAATCCAAACCAGACACCAAGAACACAGTGGGCTTTCTCCATCAATGACTTCTCTCACTCTGTGCACTTTAAACCTTCAACGTCAATGTCCACCCATTTACAGACGGGTTAGGGAGGCTGATCAGAAGGGCAGTGTCAAGGTAACTCTGACCAGTCATAAAACAAACATAACACACACAGTTGTGTAGTCTGTGAACTGTGCAACACTGGCGACCCTGTGTTCAGATGAATGTGACTGTCAGGAGACAAAAATAATAATCAAATATGTTTTTCAAGCTAAATTCTGAAACTCTGATCCACCAAATGACAAAAATCTAATAAAAGATGCTCTGTTGTTTCTTTTTACAAAAAAGACAAAAACATAGAAGCCTTAAAAGTGTTAACACAATGTTGTTGTAACAATCTGAGGGGTTTTGTCATCACAGACAGACAAAGTGCCGGGTCACATACGCTCTTCTCTTTCTTGGTCTCTACAGCCTCAGACTCTTTCTTCTTCTCCTTTTCCTTCTTCCCTTTTTTCTCCTCCTCTTTGCTGCTGTCGCCCTTTGCCTTCTCTTTCTCTTTCTTGTCCTCCTTCTCTTTCTCCTTCTTGGTGTCTTTTTCAGGTTTTTTCTTCATCACTTTGAGAGCCCGGTGGAAAAACTGCTTCTTTAGGAGTCTGTGGGGGAAAGAGGAGAAATAAAGGCTGTTTATAAAAACTGATCTAGTGTAAATTATTACCGTTCACAAGGATTTTCCATTTGTGCGCATGAACTCAGAGTTCATTGGAAGGATTTTATCAAAATACGCAAAACTGCATTTGCATATGCAAGTTTCTTCAGTTGCACACTGTGTTAGAACGAATGCACTTTTACTATAATTTAGGTTTCATGCCTGGGGTTAGTTAGTTGGTTAGTTAAAAGTACAGTGTGTAGAAATTATTTGCATTTAGCAGAACTGACTTTGTAGAAATGGAATATAATATTCTTAAGTATGTTTTAATTTGTGTATAATTGCTTGAAAATAAGAATCCTTTTTTTTTTATTACCTTAGAATTAGCCTTTTATATTGAGGAGCTGAATGTTCTGCCATGTCATATTTCCACAGTGGCATGGGACAATCAAACTTATCGCTTAAATTGTCCTGTGCCATTTAATTAATTTAATTGTCATTTAAAATCTAAATGCTAAAATGTCATCAGTCCTAGCTTCTCAAATGTTTGCTGTATTTTTATTATAATAAACTGAATATTTAGCATATGAAGGCATCAACTTGGGTTCTGACAAATTCCCAAGTAGGAAATTTTGATAGGCATGATTAATCGAGTAATAAAGAATATAAACAGTAAATTTAAGGATGGTGAAAACAGTGGGTGTCTAAAACATGAAATACCAGCAACTTGCAGGTGTATCAAATGCTTAGATGCTTTTTTTTTTTTTTTTAATAAAATCCTAGATGTCCATCTGAATCATCTCCAATGTTGGATGTGGTAGAACGAGTTATGCAGCTAACCTGTTGCAGTAATCCAACACAGACTCTCTGGTGGTGAACAGCGCCTCCTCTCCCTTCTTAGCCTTGGCCCACTTGGAGTCCAGCAGACAGTCCACTGCCTTGGAGGCTTAATGTGGGAACACAGAGATGGACATCAACAAAAAAGTAGTTGTTCAGTGATTCTCTTGGTAAACACACTTTCTTTTTTTAAGCTGCGCAGAAGCTTATAAAACTACAATTAGTGTGAAACACCTTATAGACTTTAGAATTTAATAGGTTCTAATCCATCTAAAAACTGAATACAAGACAAAATAGGCAGTTTTCAACAATGTTACATCATCATTTATGCTGGGTCGTGTTTGTGGCCACATGATCAATGTAGGTCCAATATTCACTCCTTTTAAGCTCTGCTTTTGTTCTAAAAAAATGCTATAATCTTCACAATGTTCACCAGCTTGTTGCTAACTGCATGTCTGCTGTTTGGTGCTGAGCAGGAAGTGCATAGCCTCTTTATCGCAGCTTTTTCACTGCCAACAGCTGCCTGCTGCAGCCAAAAATGACACTGTGAGAGCAGTGACAGTGAACCCAAAGTTAAAGTTGTGGCTGTGCAGCTGAACAATGAACTAAAACTCACTGTAAAGCTCTGTAAAGCAGAGGAGAGCTGCAGATACCTCTTTCACATTGTTTTCACATTATCATTTCTGTAGACAGCTGCACAAATACTACCGTCTACAGCATAAGTAACAAATTATAATGTTGTGATAGTGAAGAGAGGAATAACCAGCCTTATCAGTCATACCCTTTTCTCTCCACACCTTCTGAGTAAACAGCAATTTCCAGAACTGACATATAGATTCTGCCATGCCACAAAACAAGAAAAAAAAAAAATTTAAATACTGAGTGGGAGGATCTAGTCAGCAAATAAGGCTGCAGCAGAAACCTTTGTTTAAGAGTCTAACAACTCTTGAGCAACCTGAGAACAGAGTACACTCAAAACTACTATTGCTAAACCATGCCAATGGTTTCATTTACTGACGGAAATACATGTTCGGTAAAACAGTTAAAGGTGCGCGTGTTCAAAAAGAAACAGAGGGCAGGGTTTTACAGTTATCCTCTGACTCACAAACTGCTATAATGTGTTTTGCCTTGTTGCCTCATATCCTGCAGCTGGGCACTAACCTATAAAGTAGTCAACTCTGTGCCCCATCATGTTGGTGGACTTGGTGGGGCAGTTGAATCGGAGGTACTTGGCTACTGCCTTCTCCTCCTTGGTGGGCTCGCTCACCTCCTGGGGAAAACAGACAAACACATAGATGTGTATACACACAAACAAAACCAACAGTCAGTCAGTCAGTCTTCACAGCTGGTAAAACTGTGTTAAACTGTTTTCTGGTATTTAACTACATGCAGAGAACCAATAACCACTCTTGCAACTATATCCAGGGTTGGATAATTGGGTAATTTTATCACAAAATCAACATCTTTTACTGAATTAAGTTAATTCAATTGCTACAACAATGAGCATCAAAGCATCATTAATAAGCATCACTTGATCATTTTGGTTATTCCACAAAAAGTTACTTTGGACTCTGTACTAAATTGCGGTGTTGTGCCTCACGATGAATGGTATAGCTGATATTTTGTCAACACCACAACATATAACCTAATTTAAAAATGATTATACAGTTAATTTAACACATCAGGGCTCAACAAAAGCCTCACAAAATTGGTGTTTGTATCAGGGCTTCTGTTCTGCACTGCACTTTGGAACGGTGTCTTCAAATGAGTACAATCCTTATAATGTAAAAGCAGGTATGGTTGGCATCAGGCGGGCCAGGGGACTGATTTAAACCACCACACTACATTTTTAATCTCAATATCTATAAACATAATGTTATGTGTCTTTTTGAAAACAACCCGACTGGAACATCTGTTTTTCCTGATCCAGTGAATTTAATAGCTGCCAATTAAGATAATTCATTGAATAAATGCAAGAATCTTCTAAATTTGTATTATCATTAAAACAGTCACTGCTGTCAACAGCCCACAACAACCTAAAACAACATGAAATATCACTGCAGAAAAAGTCGAAATGTCTTTGATAGTTGACTAATATCTACTGTCCTAAATTCAGGTCTTTAATGTATCCCAACTAAATTCATACTAAGGCTGAGCAATATGACTCAAAAATCATACAGTATCCCTCTATTTTCAGGCAAAAGAGCAATACACAGTTCATAGCTCTGTGTATTCTACCAAGCTTAATGTTCAGCTGTAAGTCAAACCAACATCTAAGATGACACAATAGAGCTCGATATCAAACAATTTTTTTACATAATTTTTTTGACAAAATACCTAAATACTGATACTGTGAAAGTATTTTAGGAACAAATATTGACACAATAAGATAATGTGAATATAATGACTAAGTAGCCAAAGTCAAATATTAGATTAACTAGAACAGTCTGTTAAGTTCAAAAGTTACATCATTTTACTGTAATGCACCCTTTAAACCCAGGTAAAGACGACACTCCTGCCATATCCTTATCTAATGGTTTCCAAAGTCAAAGACAATATCTTGTCCATATCATGGCTATAAAATAAATACATTGTTCAAAACTAGTTCACACTACATTTAAATAGTAAAACATTATTATTTTACTGTCCTACATCACAATATGACAGTAACAGCCGTACCTGCAGTAGTGCTGGTGCCTGTGGTGAAAATAAATACTGTTTTACACAAACATACTCTGCACAAAAACAATAATTTTTAAGTACAAACATCGTCTCCACCTCTAGAGAAAGATACATTTTCTGTCTACTTTGCAAATCCAGTTTCACACCCTGTACATGCTGTACACTGTGCTTCTGTAACAATTACAGAGGGTGGACAAATCTTCCTCCTCTCTTCTCACAACATCTGCAGCAGTGTCTGCCAGCACCAGTAATGAATCACATGCCAACACAGAGGGAATGAGAGCATCAGCACAGTGAGATTCAGTGCTGCTTTATCCAGTCCAGCTGGCTCACACGAGCAGGAAGACGAGGCCATCAAACAGGCCTTTGTTTAAAGAAGCAGGTATCAGTCACATAGCTCAGTTACACGAGACCCCTTCACGGAAAGCCCCCAGTCCCTGTATACATGATCTACCTGGCTTGATCACATGAGGATTAGCCGCTCAGTGGTAACCGTGTACCCATAAAGGAGGTTCTGGTCACAGACATAATATATACGAGAAAAAAGTATGGCTAGACTTGTAACTGAATTGAACTCTTGAGAGCTGTAGAGCACAATAAATAATGGTATATGAAAAATGAGAAAAATCATGTCAAAAGGTGGTAGATGCTGTTTATTGTAGAGGGGTTATCTTGGTAAGCTTCTTTAGCTGTGGTCCAGGTATATGGAAGGTAACAGTTTGTGTTGTTTGGTGACTGAACTCAAACATGTAGAGACTTACACTTAGATGGGTGGATTATTAAGAATACTTAAAAATCAGTGAAGTCCAGAGCAAGAGCCCTGCAATTCTTTCACTCTTATGAAGGTTATCAAGTTGCAGCTGTGTTGCAGAGGTGTTGATTCAACTTTATTGTCACTTTGTGAGCTGAAGTTTGTGTGCAGTGAACACTAAAATAACAGTCTTGGCTGTTATTAAAAAACCCCAGTCAGTCCTTAAACACTGTAATGCAAAGCACAATCACAATGATTTCAGTAAACAAGTGGAAGTGTGTAATACAGAGTGGTGATAGCTTAACAGACATGCCTTTAACGGTTGTGGTACGCTCATAAATAAGATAACGGTATGTGTCATTATGCAACTGAACTTGAACAGGCAAGAGAACTACAGTCATCTGCCAACTAGATACACCTAGTTACAACGAATTCAGTGTGACACAACGGTCCAGCAATAAATCCTTCCAACATGAAGCAAATACACAGCTGCAGCTGAACAGTTGGAGAGATCTGTTGATTCAACTTTATGGTCATTACGCAGGATGTCGTTTCGGTGCTGTTGGATTGTAACTTGGTGTAATAAAATTGAGGTTGATCTATGGTCTCCACTGATATAAAATCAAAAACTGTAATTACAGGACCTGAACATTTTAAGATTTACTACAAATTGTTATAACTTTACTATAAATCCTCAACTGACAATAACCTAAACACTATTCTTGACTATATATCCATTCCAACCCTTAAGAACTTTGAGGCAAAGCACAATCGAATGGCATTTAAGTATTCAAGAGAAACTGTGGCAATAAAAGAGTTAACTGTGTAATGTAGAGTGATTATGTTGGTAATGAACAGGCCCCTTCAGTTGTGGTCCACTCAATGGTGTGTTTTGTTATACAGCTGATCTTAAGTAATGTAATTATTTTACAATGTCAGCCTAATGCCCTGAAATAGGCAAAGTCAACATTTTTATTTATCCACAAATGCAAAAAAAGTTGAGCTGCATACTATTTAATAAAATTTGAAAAATAAACACTGCAACTACATACTACACATAACATAGACAGAAAGATTTTTAATCTGTTTATTATTTTCAAGCTGAGAGCTTTCCCCATTTCCTTTGAGCACTTTACTGTGAAACAATCGCACTCAGAAATTTTAAGTTTCCTAAAAAAATACTGTCATTTTTGAGTAATTGATATCCAAATCCCTTAGCAGTTTCAACAGACTCAAAGCCTGTCTAGCACTGGTTTAAAGTATGACACTAGGACACAGCTCATGTCATGAGCAGAAACTACAAGCACCCACTCATCTTTTAAAAGACTGACTCCAATCAGTTTGGCTAATCTGGGTCTTGATGAAAATCAAACAAGTTAAGGCCGATTGTGACATGCCTTGGTGTGCTTTTAAGTTGACTGAACCTGTAGCCACTATACAAACTGTTGCTTTGATGAAATCAACGCCAAAGCCTTTTAAGCGCTCCTAGAGCCACTCCACCTTGCTGCTACCTGCACAGTAAATTAGATTATGAAGCACTGTGTTGACTCTTTAATTAAAATTCCCGCAGATTGCCTCACGTTATGTAAACACGCTTGGTTAGAGCTGACGCAGCCTAGCCAGCAAACGTTACCAACCAGATCAATCAGAAAAAAAAATCTGCAGACTGAGAAAACAGTTCATTGACCAACACTTATCACATAGTTTTCAAGTGCAGGTCAGTAAGCAAATGCCACTCGGGTAAACGATCACTGGCTCGGAAACGTCTAATCATAATACAAATACTAACATTTGTTTTCGCTTGCCAGCTAATGCTAGCTACCGTTAGCCATCATCTGGTTCATCTGCCGCCTGTTAACGGCTCCCCGCGAGGATGCTGCTGGTCATAAACATCCAGCAACAGGTCGTAAAACAGCGCACAAATTTTACTTTTTGTCCCTAAAATCGCACGGGTCAGAATTTTTTGATGAAATAACTGATGTTACCTGGATCCGTTTCTTGTGTCTCCTGCGCTCCGCCATGATCCTCCAACTCAGCTTCTCCGACGTGCGCGAGGCTGCGCACGCGCATAGAGCGTGAAGTATCGCGAGACTAAGCGATTGCCTTTTAAAAAAAGAGAGCTTCATTGATAATTTGTGACAACCAATTAATCTCTCCTCAAATATTTTTTTGGGCTCATTTGCAATAAACATCTTTATAGGCGAATATTGAATATTTTAATATGTTTAATAGTTTATGTTTAAATTTTGTTAACAGCGAATGAAATACAAGCGCAATGTCACTTTACTTGCCTTTTTTCATATTCTGATAGACTAGTAAGACTCGACTACAGTTATCGGGGGAAATGTTTAAATTAGACTTCGCTGCATTCAATAATATACAAATATATTTTACATTTTCTAATATGTATACATGTATTTGTATGCATTATTATTGGTAAAATAAAAAAAAAAGCCCTTGTTGATCCCTTGGTTATAAGCTGCCAGTAAATGTAGCCCAAAAATTAAGGTAAAAATAAAATAAGAGCAACCATTACCAGCCCCACACTGATGTAAAAGCTTATAGACATGAACGCATCGATAAGCTTTATTCAAAAATATAATAAATAGTATTCGAGAAATGGCCCATTTTGCATTGTAAGTACTTTTACTTTTGAAACATAATTTTTATGCTAATAGTTTTTTCGCTTTAAAATTTTTTAATTTCTCACTCTCTCTCAGGATTACATTGAAAACATGATAACACGTTTAAAAAGGCTAATCCTGTAAGCAAGATATTTATTCACTTTTCATCAATGGATTTTTCTCTATGTTGGTTGAAAATTACGATAAAAAAAAAAAAAACCTGATTAATAACCTTAGCTTATTTCTTCTAAAATGACATGAGGGCAGTACTGCAGATTTCTATGTAAAAAACAAAAAACAGAAACACTTTATTTAAAACTTAACATTTTCAAACAGGTACCAAACATCCAAATCCCAAACACTTCATTATTCCTTTACAAAACCACTCCAAAATGATTTTATGGTCCTTATGCCAACCTACTGGAGAAATAACATGTAGCAGCTTAAAAAAATAAGTAAGAAAATTTAAAGCTACAATCAGACATTTAGAGACTAAGGTCCGTAATAAAATAGGAGAAAAGAAAAATATAATTAGACCTTCTTATTGTCTCTTAACTCATGATCCATAGCAGTTTCACCACACAGTTGTTATTAAAAATATATGTTGATATATATACAAATATTTAGCAAATACATCAGCCTAGCATGAATCTGTGCATTGAAAATTCCCAGGTAGCAAATGGTACAAAAACATCTTCATTCTAGTTAATCTTTTTGTAAACAAATCCACCTGGTGGCAGCAGGAGGTAGTGTCATGCTATACTGTAAGTCCAGATAGGTTTGCCACTGCACACATTATCATTTTTTGCTCAGGCTGTCTCACTGCTGGCAGATGGAGGGGAGTTGTTTTCTGTCTCATGAAGGTGCTCTGTGGGTTTGAGGACATCTGGGTCTCTTGGACTCGCCATCATCTCCTCACTGTTGCAGTTAACAGGGGAGCCGATCTCTGGTGAGCGATCCCCAGGCTTGTCTGGAGTTGCCTGCAGGGTGGTAGCTGAGAGTGGCAGGTTCATCATGTACAGCATGTTGCCCAGGCGCCTGGACACCTGGAGGAATAAAAAGAGTCGACTCATATTAGACCACAAAGTGTTTATTTAATTGCACCTGCAATTATGCCACAGCAGAGGCTATGAAGTGCAGCAGGAAGTGGTCACATATATTAACTCAGTGCAACCAGTATAACAGGTCCACCGGTCTTTCTTAAGAGCACATAATTTGACATGTCACACTATCATAAGTATAGGTGGTAATACTATATATTTGATCTTTATTTACCTAGTATTGTAATGTATTGTTGCTACTTCTGTCTTTCAGTATATTATACATATATTGATAATATGCATTTTGTTTGTGTAACTTTTCTTTACTAAATTAAAGGATCTAAAGATAGTAGATGTTGAACAGATTTGGATGTTGAACAGATTTTAAAGCCCTCTGGACCACAGAAGGTGCAACATCTAGGGTCAAGGGAAAATTTGTGACTTAAATTTTTCACTCTATAAATAAAACTGAGTTGATGAGACCTGAAATACAACAAACTACTGACTTAAGGTTATTGTGTTGCTCAGTTATTCCTGAGATTTATTTGACAGTAGCACACATTTCTTCTTTATACACATCAGGCCATGATATTTCTTCTCTTTTTAAGTCTTGACTGTGAATTTTCAAAGCTAAGTTAGCGTCTGCTTTCCCCACCTGTGAGCGGATCTTAAGAGCTGGTCCCAGCTTGAGCCCCAGTGTGTCCAACAGATGCTCTTCTGACAGGAGGGGCAGTGTCTCCCCATCAATCATGTGGTCTTTAAATGTCTGCAGAGTGAAATCATAAAACATTAGACACAACAAAGACAAAACAGAAAGAAATAAGACAAGACAATCTGTAACAACCAACCTGAGCATATTCTGAACATGTGGGTATACTGTTGATAAAGTTGTAAACATCATTCACAGTCCACTTTCTTATGTCTTCTGCCACCTCATCTCCATTTAGAAAGAGGTTGGGAGGACCTGGAGGAAAAAAAAAACACGCATAATTTGTTGATGCCATAAAGTAACTTTAGATTAATCTGCTAAAATTATATACTGTGATCCATCTTTTTTCAATTTTTTGTTCACTAAACCCACCTGGTGGAAGAAAACCATTTCCAGGGACTGGGAACATGTAAGGCATGCCTGTTAGTGCTCCACCAGCTGAGGGATACATGAACTTTTCCTGGAAAGCTGAGCATTGGCTGGTTATATCTTTATCATTTGTGCTGCTGTTGGCCACATCTGTGCAGCCATCTTGACTGTTCACGCAGGTTTTACGCAGGCCTGGCTCCCCTTCCTTGTAGCTCTTCCTGCTCCCTGTGGCGAGCTCAGAGTCTATTTTTGCTTGATGATGCGTCTTGCTGGTGGCACACTCCTCCCCCATGTCCCCCTTTGCCTCCACCTCCTTCTCCTCCCCTGATGTGGCTCCTGGACTCTGCTCTACACTTTTATCATCAGTTTGGCTCTTCAGGTTGGACACATGGCTCTCTGCGCTCTTGTGAGTGGTCGGCCTCCTTCCTGCTCTGCGTCCTCTCTCTCTGTGCAGCGAGCTGATTGGTGGGTAAGGACTGGCTGACATGAGTATGCTGTTCGAGTGCAGGTCGTCCAGGGTGGGACGGTGGACGAAGACTTCGTGGCCATCCGGCATGCGCTGACGACCTCTGAACGCCATGGGGTTGGAAGGGTACGACATGGGATTGTCAATTCCCATGAGTCCCTTCTGGTGGGCATTCTCCAGCTCCTTCTGATGCAGGATGGCATTCATCTCCATTCTGAACAGGACATGGATAAATATTAGACACAAATATTAGACATATACAGGTGACAGTGATGTTGGAATCACATTATCACACTTTGTTAGAGCAGAGGGGACTGAATAAAGCTTGATAATATATGAAATGTCTCATTTTTCAGCAAAGTTTGTGGCAAGGTGTGTGTATAGGTGGAATGTCTGCACATACTACCTGGCTATATTTTGCTTATGAATGAGCTCCTGTCGCCGGGCAACTGTTTCCATGGGCTCTGAGGGCAAGAAGCCGTAGCCAGCTGAGAGACAGAGAGAGAGAGAGAGAGAGAGATGCTTGTTCACGTTCCTTAAGACAGGCTGGAAATGTTCTCAGGCATGAAAGTGCATCTGGCCATTCTCACCTGCTCCAGGGAAAGCTCTCCCAGGCAGAACATTGGCATGCGGAGGTAGAGGTGGACCTAGGTGAGGTCCCATGTGCATCTGTCTGGCATCGGATGGTACCATCTCAGTGGGGGGAACCAGCTCCCTGATTTACAGAAAGGCATAGAAAATCAGTCAGTTAGGTAGATAATTAGCAGTTTGCCTCTTTTATAACTGCTTTTTTGTTAAATATATTTTGAGTTGCAGTAAGAAACATTTTCATTGTACAAAAAAAACAGAGAAATCCATCAGATTTTCTCTCTCAAGTTGCCTTTTTTTCCTTTATTTCTGCACCTGTAGTTGACAAATCTCTGGGGTGCCCTTTAATGGAGAGAGAATGTTTGTTTTTCATGAGTGAATTCAGGTACAGACCTCTCCATGAAGCGAGGTTCGAACTGTGCCGGGACCCCCTGTAACCTCTGCTGCCCCTGGGCGAGGATCTGCGGAGCCATGGCCATCTGGTTCCTCATTATCAGCTCTTGCCTCTGCCTGAGCTCTGGAAGAGAAGACAAAGCACCATGGGTTACTGGGAAGCCAAAGCGTCAATAAAGCTAACAATAACTGAGACATGCACTGACTGTGCAAACTGGAGACTGCAGCAGGTAATTCACTAAAATCAATACATAGTGGATACAGGCCACAAAAGGTGGTTTAAACTGTTTGGAGCTCTTGGTTGCAGAGGGGCCACTGGACGTTTGTCAAAAAGGTGAACAGATACTGAAAGTCTTGAAGAGAAACAATGAAACAAAAAACTAAAACTGAATTTCAGGAATTTTCTCATCTTCTTATGATGGAAAACTACGTCAGTATAAGAGTTAATGAATCATAAATTTTCATTTTTGTGTTTTTATTGAAATTCTCAATTATGATATTACAATCCTACAATATATTAATTATCTGATGCAAATATATCAATATAGGTTACCATTTTGATTTTGCCAGCATAGTGACAAATGGTCAAAGCTGCTGCCTGGCTATGCATTATGTTAAGTTCTGACCAATAACCTCCTTGCCTCCCAAATTCGAACAATGAAAGGATTTATATATAAAAAAAGTGTACTCTTATACACAACATTCTAGTTTTCTGAGTTCAGTACCTTTTTCTTACTTAGAAATTTAAATTTGAATTATGAATTTTTTCAGATTCTCTCTTTGTCAGTGTCTTCATCTCTCACCTCCTGCTGACATGCCGTTGACTAGACGGTACCAGTGTTTCTCATCCAAAGCCCCCTGCTCTCCAAGCGCTGTCATTTTCCTCAGCTGCTCCCGTGGGGTCATGACACGACCTTTGACCTCCACCTGAATGCTGTACAAGTTCAAATACAAAAATTAGCAAATCAAGAGCTGCAGTTACATTCAATGCATAATATGTTTAAATTTTGAAGTATATTTCATAAAGATGAAGTAGGATGATGAATGTACATTTTGTAATTTGTCATCACTGCCACAAGGGGACAGCAAATCTCTGTACATTGAAGAGATGTCAGTCATTGAACTTTGTGCTATCAGGTAATTTTTTATCAAACATAGAATAAATAATATCACAAAAATACCTACAAACAAGTTGAATATATAATCTCACAAAAAATACCAACAAGCAAACATACACATTTTTTATCAAATAAATAAGAAAAAATAATAGAAAAACACTTTATTCTACCAATCAAAATTAATGTAAAAACATTCACCAGTAGAGGACTGTTTTTTGTTGTTGCAGACAATGTCATGACCATGTTTGTGAACTTTATTCCTTTTTTAGGAAAAGCTGTAACATCGAAATTCAAAATTTTTTATCTAGGTTGGAGTAAAACTGAATGGATTGGAGCACACACCCACACACGCGCACATACACACACACTGGTCTATTCATTCTTTAACCTTTGATCCTTACTCTCACCTCTTACCTCCACTCTCGTATTAGACATAATCTTAAACCAACCTTAACCCTAACCCTCACTGTAAAGCGAACCTAATCCTAAACTTAAATTTAACACCTAAATCCAAATCCCAACCTTAACGCTAGCCCCTTAAAACGTGAGGGACAGTGGAAATGGTCTGATTTATGAAGGATTTTTTTTTCTCCTTTCTATCCTCGCAGCCACAATTGGTCCTCTGAAGTATAGTAATGAGAGGACACATGCATACAATTGCACACACACACACACACACACACACCAAATGGCCACATTGTTCTTGGCCGAGGCAGCAGCTTGTGTAAACAATCCCAATCGACTTAGACACCTCTAATTAGCCTTCTACACTTCAGAAATCCAATTGTTAAATATGATACTGTCAACGACAGCGCAATAATCCGGCACTGCTAATCCAGGACCTGTGTTCAATATGCGTCTCAATAAATGAATTTTCACTGCACAAAAGTTCACCATCTGCCTCTTCATTAAAGATCAGTTTATATCAATCATAAATGTTTCTGATTCATATTTTTCTCAGTGTATGGTACATGTGCATGCTGAGCACATGTACTTATCCACATTTCCTCTTCTGTCCCCTCCCCCAGACAAATGCTGCCATAAGATTTGCCCTGAGGCCTTGTGCATTATCCACAGTCACTCAAGTTCCCTCTGAAGCCCATCTAATCTGAGGGCTGTAATCCTCCTATTAGTCGTGCAACAGTCTGCCAGCTACATCTGCTGACCTGCCTGCAGACCGCCCTGCTGGCCCGTCCTACCCCCATCCCCACCTTCCCAGGCCCCTGCTCCCCCCAGGATCCTATTAGCTAAGTCCTGGCTATACAGCACTTTAAAGGGATGTGTTGGAGGTAATCCGCACGTTTAGAGTTTTACCCTCAGCAAACCTTGCCTGTAAGCATCCCGGACAATACACCCTAAGTGCTAAGCCTATTAGCCTCCATTAGCTACCAGGATGTCCTAAAAACACCTTGGGGATAAAACTGGGGATGCAATCGGTTTATGTGGAGCTATGTGGCGTGAACACATGCATCCTGCCTCCACCTACATCTCTGCTAAATTCATAATAGCTAGCATCAGCGAGAATAAGGAGAAATGTATTTCAACATGTATGTCTATGTAATTCCCAAGTGGGCACTAAGCCATGAGCCTCGGGGCCATGTGTAATGTATGATCGCCTTCACCTTCCCTCAACTGGGACTTAATGATTTATACTTTCTGTGAGCGTATTTTAAGATGATTGGACTTTATCAGGGCTATAGATATAATGGATGTACAGTTGACATACTTATTGGTTTCATCTTGGGAGAAAAAAGAGCAAAATGTAAACAAAGCAATATGTGTTTGATCACTGAGCTTCTGCAGAAACATCAGGTAAACTGATATCCAAACAAAAAACCACAAATTGTGACCTGCTGCTGCCTCCAGTGAGAGGAGCCTGTGTATTAGTATTACATCTGAGTCTCAGAGCCGCCTGTTTTCCAAAAGATAATACAACCTGATCTTTGAAATACACTCATAAAAGTATCTGTCTGATTCCCCAAAGACTCTTCTGACCCCCTGAATGGAAAAATATCCAGCCTTTTGCACGATGGCCAAGATTTTTAACCAGTTTCTCAAACTGTGACTTTATTTCCTTTAAATGAAAAATGTGTTTGCTGCTTTTGTAAAATAAATAAAACACTGATGTAAATATTTTGTATAAAAATATAAAATGTTGTAAAACATAAATATGTACTAATGAGTCAAGTTTTAATTGAACTTTAGTTCAAACTAAAGTTTACTTTGGTTCAAACAAGATAGTTGTCACAACATTTGACAAACTATCTGAATAATAAAACCAACATACACATTAGAACATATTAAAATAGACAAGGTATAATCAATATAAAAGAGAAAATAAAAACAATGCACACTCAAGAGGTTTGCTGATGTTGTTACTAATAAAAAAGTAATTGCATTTCATATGCAAACTGAGCAAGGAGATACATCATGTGTTAGTCACCATCTCTGTTTGCAACTTGGAAAACTGGCTGAAAAATCTTTTTAATCGTGCAGCAGACAAGACATTTTATCATCCAGATGGTTAAAAGGGTCTTTTATGATTCTGTGAATACTTTTAAAAAGGGCTTAGTCTTGTAAAACGATGCTTGATGCTCGCTTTTTTTTCCAGCAAATCATTTATTACTCTGTGACTTAATGTAATAGTAATGTATGAGAGACACGAAGTGGGCTTAGCTTGTGGGAACTTGAGCCACTGGAGGATCCTTTGTAAGGCTGTTCAATCACAGTTAACTCTTTGATTAGGTTTTGTTTTAAGTCTCTTAAGCAAAAGTTGTAGTCTGTGACCTATCTGTTGTTACACATGTTCAAACCCGACGTTGCATGAACGCTTTTGGCAGCTACAGAGGCAAACATTGGAAATATTAAGCGGCTTCAGCGTTTTCTGAGCGAAACTGTGATTACAGGTCAGCCTGAAATACTCTTGTCATATTTCCTTAACAAGCAGGGGCCACACCACAGCTGCCAAATCCGGGGATTGGACTCCTTGGATTTGCTGTTGCCTGGTTAATCTCATTACAAGAATGAATTAAAGGGAAAAATTGCTGACGACTTAGATGGAGCCCTGAGGAGGTCATATCAGACAAGACAGAAGTATTGTCTAGTCCCTCCTAATCCTCCTTCACACAACAAACACTTGCCAAAACCATGTATGTTCTGTTGGTTACATGAAGCAGATTAGATATTATCATGAGAGTCATAAGTGGAGAGCTGCAGGTTGTATTGATTTGAGAATTACTTGTGGTGTCATAAGCTCACATGAGCAACTGTTGAAAAAAAGCAGTGATTGAAAGAATATACATAAACATAAATTCATATGTGGAAATGTAGAGCATAATGCAGACACACATCAATACACTTAATAAGAACAGCAGGGTATTCATTTGCGTATTTCAGCATTATTTTCATGTAATTACTGAATCTGGGCTAATTATTAGGTTGATTATACAGATTTCAAGGTTGTTCCTCTAATCGCATTGGCCTTTAGATTAATCACTCACTGAGGGATCAGCAGCCTTTTATACTGTTTACTGCTTACATTATGCATAACAAGACCTGCCATTGGAAAGTTTTGCATCTTTGTACAAATGTGATGCAAATATTCGCCAAATATTCAGCAACGTGCATGGATTTTCAAAGTTTTGACTGTAACTTCTGATCACACACTGAGGCATCAGACATTTTCTGTCTATTATACGCTCTACCATAAACTGAACAGATTTTGTGCTTTTAAAAGAATAACTTCAGTGTAAATGTGACTTAAAACAACCAAATACAACGTAAACAAATCTGTCACAGAGAGATGCATGGGGGAAAATGAACAAAGAGAGAATGAAATATTAAAATATGATGTTTAACGGACTTACCTTCAAGTTCACAGCAGAAGAAGCAGAGTTTGGAACTTTTTTTGTCCCGGTTCAGGTAAAAAAACACAAGTCAAAAACGTAAAAGGTGGAAACCTTTGGAGAGCTCTACGAGCCTGTCTCTCTGCTGTTCGTCCTCCACTTCCAACTAACTATCCTCCCACTAACCAGCCAACTGGTCTGCTGCCAGCCAACTGCCTTAACTAAAAAAGACCTTTTAAATACCGATTCATTTCATCTCCATTAGATGGCCTTATCTCCTGCGGTAAGCCCTCCCTGTCCTGACATCACTATGATCTCCCGTCCAACTGCCTGCCGCACCTTGCAACTGATGTGTAATTACTGAAGCAGCACTGGTCCTAAGCATGGAGTGCTAAACCTCTTTCAACGTTTACTTCACTAATCCCTTGTTAGCACTTTAGACCATGGTTAAGACACCTAAACGCTTAGCTTCCTTTTCCATTGGCAAAATGGCCAACCCCTCCTTAACCGCCCTACGGCCTCACGCTGGGAAGCTGCATGATGCTGGTTGTAGACTGAAAATCCAACAGATCAGTCTTGTTTTTGTTTTTTTTCCCGCATGTCTTGTTTGGATGTCAGAATTATTGCACTCCCCGGGGTGCCAAAAAGGGTTAACCCAAACATGCTTGGTGGTAATTTACTAGAAATCCGACTAAATATTGGCCAGATCATCCTCTCAGACCTCTTAATCTGACAGTTTGTGCTCATCAAGCGCTTACTGCACCGGCTTGCCCGTCCTTGAATGTGGGTTTTTTTTAAGCCTGGTGGGCAGCAAGGTGTGTACAGTTGGTGGGCTTAACAGAAATTTTGCTCAACAGCAAAGATGATGTGAAGGATTGGGAGATTTTTTTTTTTATCTCCTTATCTCCTTCAGTGCAATCTGTGTTGTTTGATAAAACATACAGAAAGACATGCAGCTGCTGTCTAATACAACACTCTTGCAACAAATCTGACGTTCATGAAAGGTTTTAATGTTCAGTTTTTGTTGAAACCTTGATACTGAGGTGGTGATTTTTTTCCTTACAACCATTTGAAGGTTAAAGTTTGTTGTGCTGCATTAGATTTAGCTGGTGGACCTGATAAACTGGTGCAGTGGACTCTAAATCAGATACAATTTATACTTGTTTTCCAACATGAAGATGTATGTATTGCAAGAAGAATGAAAGTTCGAACATGTTTCTTAAATACCCATATTCTCTGAAAAATACAGAGGATACAACCTCAGTACCCTGAATAGCAGCTCCTAGCATGTTAACATGGTGCTAAACCTAATTTGTAGACTTTTTCTAACTTTATTTTACTTATCTAATTTGGCTAATACTATTACAAGTCTATATTTATCTCTATATGTGGGTATGTATTCCTGTACATAAATGTGCATGTGTATATGTATATGATGTAATATGACCTAACTGACATTTTTTTGTATTGTTTGTTTGTTTTTGGAAGTTTTTTTTTTTAACCATTTGGCTCTGATAAGTGCTTCATATATTTGGTTATTTTCATTAACTGCCATAATTAGATTAAAATTCCAACTATACTGTTTTTATTTAATAACTAAATATCTTCAACTATTTCCCATCAGCTAATAATATAATGCAGTAAAAACATTTTTCATCAATGCAATAGCTCATTAACCTGCCTATCTCACCTCATGCAAAAGGTGCCATGCTGCTTTGAGGTTTGGAGTCTCTGCAAGCTGCTGAAGGAAACTGAAATCATTGTAATGATTTTTACAAATGATCATCCACAGATGAGCACTGTACAGCTCATCGTTCTGCAGCAATTCCTCTCCCAAAACTGCAGACATGAAGAGAGGCGCACCTGGTCGTCAACGAAGCTTCGGTACACGGTGACACTGAAGAGTCTGATGTGTACCAGGAAATCACCCACATTACATGCCTTTGATGTGGGGCAGAATGGATCCATTACAGCAAATTTAGGCTTTACTCACAGTATAATTTAACGTGAATACACCGACACAAGGTAATGTCTCTCGACTCATCTAGGTGTGTTGATCATGTGCTCACAGTGGCCTCTTGTTCTGAGCAGGATGGAGAGGCACTATGCTGCCATGACGTTGCATAGTCCAACAGCTGTGTGAGTGTTTGCAGAGATGATATTCTGCACGCCAGAGCTGCACAGAGCTGTTACGTACCAGTGGCCTGACCATTAGCTTTAATAAGCTGGCTCATTCTCCTGTGACTGGCTCCTGGATGTGTGTTTTGTTTGCTGAAGGGAAGCTGTTCCTGCAGACAAACATTCATGGATAACATGTTCACAGTTTCTAACAAAGAAAGCATGTTCATCCTAATGTTTATTCAGATAGTTACTGAACCTCAAAACAGCAGCATCGTTACCTGGAAAGCTGGATGTTGGTTTAACAAGGCCCTTACAGGAGGCCAGGATGTACACAGACCCAGAAATCACCTCTATCATCACAGCAACAGCAACAGCAGCAGCAACATGACTTTCAGCTTTTATCACATTTGTTTTTGTTGTTTTAGTTACTGTTGTATGAGTATTGACAGTTGGAAACTTATTATGACTTATATCTTTACATGAATCGACATTTGTATGAGCATCATTTGAACTTGGTTACTAAAGAATTGACCACAGAACATAATATGCAGGAGATTTTTTAATATATTTGAGCTTTGAGCCTTTGTTTGATAGTGACAGCTGAATTGACAGGAAGGGAGAATAGACATTAACAGAGAAGAAAGAGGGGACGACATGCGGTGAAAGGCTTGAGGCTCAATCAAGACTTTTAACAATAAACAAATGAATGAATACACATAAGTAAAATCAAACTGAAAACTTGTCAAGTGTCTGAAACAGCTCATTTAATTGGAGTTGAACCTCTTTCCTCTGGTAATCCCTGTGTGTTTGTGTAGCTTTCGAAGAGACAAACAGGTTGATAATTTTTACTGAAAAGAAACTAATAAAGGACTTAGGAATTAAGAGAACAGAGCATTAGGACATCTAAACCACTAATTTAAGAGTCTCCTCGGTGTAAGCTTTTTATAAAGGATTTTGGTGCGTCTTGTTTGCACTTAGCATTATAGAGTCACTGTGAGGCGAAGGGATCAGAGCAGGTTTAACCTCAAGAAACAGGGTTAGCTATAAAACTCACTGAGCCTGTATAGACAACAGACAACATCCATCTTCTGATTACACTAACAATCTTGTTTCTGGATCACTGGTGTTTCCTGTATTCTTCCCCACTGAAAGACAACTGTGAGACCACCAAAGCTGTAATCCCTCAAAGGTGAAGCATTACGTCTTTCACACTCTGTGGAAATCTCGTTTAGATCTTGATTACCATCAGATCCATGGTATAGTAGGATTTTTTAAGGATCAGGAATTCCTGGAATAACTGGAGAAGCCTTAGATCCTACTTGTATCACATTCAGGAAATATCCATGAACATAGTTTTATTATGAAGAATTACTATCAAATAATGTATAAATTTAGATTCTTTCAATTATCTGTATATTTTATCACATCTTTTAAATGCATAGAAGACCTCATTCTTTATCTGATTAAAGACAGGGAATCCTAAATACAATCCTAGGTTTAAATAGTATTATCTTGTCAAGGGTGTAAAGCTCATTTTCATATGATGCTAGCGGTACAGTAGGCAGATCTCCAGGCACTTCTTTTTTCAGTCTGCTGATTGGCACTTGATATGTCTGCAAGTGTAAAAGAATATCTGATCATAGACAAAAAGAAAATACATTTCAAAATGTTTCACAATGTATTTGAGGAAAGTTTACCATGTTCATGATCTTCGTTAAGCATTTTAGCATGCAAACATGCTCACAATGAAACATATGTTTAAAGGATTTATCTTACTTTTAGTGTCTTAGCCAGCTTGCATCGGCAAAATGGTAGACTGAGTTACATTACCATCAGAAAACTACTTAAACAACCTATTTCATAGTTCACTTTTCATATAATATTGTTTCATTCTAAACTACCAAATATAATATAAATGACTGATGTCGATGACAATATTTGCTGAAATTTAAGGAACAGCAGCAAAGTTCTGTGAACTGTAAACTTACTGTTACACCAACCTGTCAATCATCTCTTTTTGCAGTCAGAGGCCTCTTTAAACATGAAAAAGTCAATGTGAACAGGTGCCAGTTCTCACATCATTTTCTCAAAACAGCCTCTCATGTAAATTGGGAGGAGGAGCTGCAAAACATGTTACTGATCTTGCCTATAAAAACACCATCAAAACTCAGAACTTCACGGATACCCGGTATAACAGGTAAAGAAGTGACAGGTGTGAATCCTCGCTTTTCTGCACCGCCACCTTTCTTTTATTAAATATCTAATTTAGCTTAGAAACTGAATAACTGAATGCAGTATTTTTTGTTCTGTACAGGTTGTGGAGAAAAGATGAATGCCATCCAGGTGATTTCCCTCACTCTGCTGTCCGTTCTGGCAGCCAACGCTCAGGTCATCATGCCTGGAAGATGCCCAAGGCCTGCCGTTCAGGCGAACTTCAACGCTGCCAGGGTATTTTTTTCTTTACTTTACTATATTCTCCATTCAATTATTCCTTCATTTAACTTCAGGAAATGAGAAAATAGGTCATTTAAGGGTGACAATTTTTCCCCAATAAATAACAATTGCCAATTAAAGCCCCCAAATTATATTGCTTATAAGCAATAACTCAGTTTCATGGTCTCACCGTATGTTTCCTGTGTTTCCTCTTCAGTATCTTGGTACATGGCACGACATCCAGAGACTGCCACATGCCTTCCAGATGGGCGAGTGCAGCACTGCTACCTACAGCCTGGAGAGCCCAGGAGTTGTTGGGGTCCTGAACAGAGAGCTGCTGTGAGTTCTACATGATCTACATCTACATCTCTCATAGATTTTTACAATATTTTTCTTCATTTGCTCTTCAAAATGTATGTTTTTTTTAAAATTCGGCTTCAAAAAGAAGAAGAAAAGGTCTTCTTCTGGAAGCTCAAACTTTAAATCTAAAATTGGAAAATATCCCTTTCAGTATTTGACCATAAATTAACTCTTTATTCTCTATAAATTCTTTATTCTTTCAGTGCTGATGGAACCATTAACTCCATCAGTGGCACTGCCATGGCTAAGGACCCCTCTCAGCCTGCCAAGCTGTCTGTCTCCTTCTTCGAGAGTAAGGCCCCTAAATCATTACTTACCCTCTTAGGGATGCTGGCAAGATTATTTTTCAGCACTTTAAATTGCAGCTGAGCATCGTCTTCAACAAAGCTCTGAATGTAGAAATACAGAAACTATGAAATATGATTATTTAAAGATATTTGTTTACTTTATTATCCTGTTCATTTACGCCTCCAGACTCTCCCCCTGCTCCTTACTGGGTGCTGTCCACCGACTACGACAACTACTCTCTGGTGTACAGCTGCACCGACCTCGGTGTGCTGCATGTTGAGTTTGCCTGGATCATGAGCAGGGAGCCCACCCTCCCTGAGGAGACCATCGAGGAGCTGCAGAGCACCCTGTCCTCCATCGGAGTCAGAGTGGACAAACTGATCACCACCAGGCAGGATGCAGCTTACTGCAGCGCCATGCACCAGTGAAGACAGAGCTGACTCAGCCTGCGCTCCTGTTCTCTCGCTGTATAACTTATGTAAAGTCAGTGCAATAAAATTATTTTTAAACAGCAGTGCATGTTCCAGGGTGTTTTATGTCGATCTCTGTGATGGTCTGATATGATTCAATATTGGAAACTGATAACCTCTTTGTTGAAGTGCCTTAAAGTGCTTTAGTTTTGCTTCACTAAAACATTAAAACAGCTCTGTCATTAATGCATTCAGGCTCCAACAATCAGAATGTTTTATACACAGAGTTTCACACAGATCTGAGTCATTACTGACACAAAGCTCCTCTGCAGACATGTTTTAAAGTACCTGAAAGTACTCAGTGTTGTGATCAATATTTAGATTAGAGTTTTTAAACCTGAGAAGTTTTTTTTTTAAAGTTTTCAAAAGGAGCTGCTAAAAAGTCAAACCAGTACTGTTTACACTGTAATACCATGGTAGACCCAATCTAATCTAATAAAGTTAGAATATTACTTTTTATGGGTACTATGGGTACTAGTTATGGGTATAATACTGCAGTATTTTGATTTTGCATTATATTACATGAGAAGAGCTGTTTTTCTTTACCTGCTAGAGAGCAAATCTGGGCTCGAATCATGCTGCTCACAGGGTTGTGAGCACAATGGTGGAAGAAGTACTCAGAGAGTTTGGTTGAGTGGAATTAGTTTATTGTGTACAATGTATGCAAGTAAATGTTCAAAACTCAAAGTTTAAGTAGACTACAATAGGTTTTAGTATGGAAATAGAGTACAAAAATGAAATTACTTATTTTTCAAAATGGTCCAACCAGAATAATGTTTTTATATTATTGAAATATAAATATTAATGCACTAATTTCAAGTCTCATTTTCATTCAAAGAAATTATGTCTTAATTCAAAACCCTCTAAATGAGTGGTAAGGTGAAAAAGAAGTAGTGGAGTACAACACAATATTACAATATTTGCCTCTGAAATGTGATGAAGTAAAAATGTATATTTGCATCATATTGAACTACTTAAGTGGTTTAAATTGAACTTTAGTACAACACTTGAGTATTTTCCACCACTGGTACATGAGAGTCTCAGTTGTAGTTATTTAGACTCCTAATAACAATGATTTACTTTAAGATATGTGTGTTGCAGATTCATTATTAAAACTTTGTGGCTGTAATTCAGCATTTGCACACTTAGTGGAAAGACAAAACACACCACATGATCAGCTACTTTCTACAGGTTTATTGTACAGACTTTCACAACGTATCGACAGGGCGAGATAGAAACAAACTGCACACAGTGGTGTGTCATGTCGTGAGTCGGCCTGTCTCAGGATGAAACTGCAGCATCTCTTTACTGCTCCATGGCCTTGCAGTAATTCACGTCCTGGTTGGTGGCCACCATCTTGTCCACGTTGACTCCAATGGAGGATAAGATGCCGTGCAGCTTCTCCACGGTCTCCTCGGGCAGGGTGGGCTCTCTGCTCAGGATCCAGGACAGCTCCATGCGGAACAGGCCGAAGTCTGTGCAGCCATAGACCAGGGAGTGACCCTCATAGTCGGAGGAAAGCACCCAGTAGGGACCGGGGGGAGAATCTGCAGGAGAGAGCAGAGTGAGAGTTAAAGCTGCTGGAACATACACTACACCTATTACTACTTTTAATGACCAAACATTAATGTTAGAATATAGTTTTTGATGAATTAAAAGTCTTTACTTTCAAAGAAGGAGACCTCAAGCTTGGCGGGCACAGCGGGATCCTTGACCTTGGCAGAGCCGACGATGGAGTTTGTGGTTCCGTCGGCACTGAAAAAATTAAAGTTACAACATGAAAGACGTGTAATAAAAACAGTGTAAAAAAAACCTTGTGTATTTAACTTCCAGTCTGAGTTTTAAAGCTCTATTGTATGTTCTTGCCTTTTGATAAATGCCTTGCTTTCATGAATTTGAAAGAGTGTAAAAGATCAGTCTGTGATCCCTTGAATTTAAAAGGACATTTAACTCATCAGATGCAAAAGTAAAAGGTAAAAAAGTTATACAATGTGGCTTTAAAAAGGCAATTTACCATCACAAAGCTGTTTTTTTCAAATAAAAATTATAAAATGATACAGTAATTTAATTTGCAGTAATGTGCAGTATTTTAGAAGATAGAAACACTGTTCTTTTGCTGCTGACAAGGACGGTAAGTAAGTAATTATAATTTAAGTAGGAGTATAATCAAACCCTCAAATCCTAAATTAGGACGTTTAGGTAGCCTGTACTCACAGCAGCTCTCTGTTCATAACACCGATCACTCCAGGACCCTTCAGGCTGTAGGTGGCAGTGCCGCACTCGCCTTTCTGGAAGGCTGTTGGCAGCTTCTGGATCTCATACCACCTGCCGATGTACTTCAGAGGAAACACAGGATTTTAAATACTTTGAAAACTACACAGTACTGAATGTGTAGATGTGTAGAAGATTGGTTACATTTTGTAAACATCTTATGTTATACATGACATTATTTAATGGCAATGAAGAGTAGGTATAGAGTTTAGTGGTCACCTTGGATGGATCAAAGTTGGCCTGAACGGCGGCTTTGGGACATCTGCCGAACTTCAAAACCTGAGCGCTGGCTGCGAGAGCACACAGCAGAGTCAAGGAAATCACCTGCATGGCCTTCATCTTATCACCACAACCTGCAGAGAACAAAAACACACAGCAGGATGATTGAAACAATCAGCTTTACATCAGGAAGCTGCCCCTGAACTCTCAAAAACAACATCCCCTTTTTGAGGTTAAACCTCAGAAGGAAACAGGCACAGAAAAGTAGTGGAAAAGTCATGGCTGCAGTCTGCTCACCTGTATGTAATCGACAGGACTACCTGTGAGGAAGAAACTCAGTGTTGAGGCCTTTTTATAGATCCGAGGACCAGCAGCTTCACCGCGAGCTCCTCCTCTGTGTTTACCTGTGAAAGTGAGTGATAATGAGGTGGAGTGAGTGTGAGAGTTGGCACCTGTTCAAATGACAACACTGTTCAAACAAGCCTCACACCTTTTTTATCTCTGTAGACGAAATCAATCTATGTCATTTATTCCTCTTTGTCCATTCATTTCAACATTAACCTCTTTCACACTGGTTATTATCTTCTTTTTAAAAAGAAATCTCAATCATTAACTGGTGAGAAAAATGTGAAATTTACTCAAAAGATGAACAACAAACAAAAAAGGTTCAACAATCACAAAAAGATCAGAACAATCTCAATTCACTGAGTGCTCTCGTACCCTGTTAACACTTTAAAAGCAGTCAGCTCAATGCACTTCTATGAAGAAATACAGTTTTTTTATTTTTTAGACTGAAGAGGTCACATTTACTTTCAATTGTTGGGTTCCAATAAATCATTATGTTCGGTCTGGACCTTTTCTATAACTAGAAGTGTTTTGTGGCAATTTATGCAGTGATTTGGTGCCATATAAGTAAAATAGACTTGACATTTTCCATCAAGAGGTTTACTTTAGTTGCTTATATCCATACCTTATATGCATTCCTAGTTTGCATTTCCCCTCTAAAACTGCAATCATTAGAATAGGATAATTAGTATTTTAGCAATTAGTATTTTCCCACATATTCACCAATAATGAGAGAGATAGTTGCATGATCACCCGCACTATTACTCTGCATTTAGTTGTTGAAGAAATACATGTGCTTATTTCTTAACTTCTTGCACAGTTAGATGGGAAGATCGATACCACTCTAATGTCTATAAGGTAAGTAAGAATCCTATATGAAGCTGTCGGCTAACTAGATTAGCTTTATTAGCTTAGTGTAAAGACCGTAAACAGCCTGGCTCTGGATAATGTAACAAAACCCATCTCCAGCACCTCTAAAGCTGAAAAACATTTAACCTGCACTGAAAAATTAAGAGAGTACAGGAAGTTATTGTGAGGCTAACAAGAGGCTGTACAATCACCATTTTTGCTTTTTATTTTAACACAGAAACAAAACATGACAAATATTTGTTGCTTACAGACTGAGCTGGCTAACAATAACATTTTTTTCCTGTTTTGTCTTTTTAAGCTAAGCTAACTCCTTGGTAGCTTTTCTTTTACTGGACAAACATGACTGCTGTCCACATCTCACCTAAATCTTGGTTATAAAGTGAATAAGTTTATTTCTCACCTGCTTTAAATGAAAGAAAATTATTCAGCTGCTTTTATCCAAAAAAGCCAGATTCCTGATACCAGTGGAAACTTACCAGAAAATGGCATTTTAAAAAAAGCATTTAGGTTCTTTTAAACCACAAACAACATGCTTATTTCACGCCACTGTTACCAGAATCAGTCCTTTAGTTCAAACATAAGTGCAGCCTCAGAGGTGAACGTGTATTACATCTTCCTGCTCTAACAGACAGATTTTCCTTTTAGAGTGTACTTAAGCACACACAGGTGTAAAGACATTAATTTGGCACAGGTGCATCTGGTTTTCTTGATGCACTGTTCCCTCAGCAGCTCTCTCTCCGCCTCTGGATTCGTTCTTAATCCCTGCTCTGCTTTTACAGAGAGATTTAAGGACCTTGGAAACCACTTGCAGTGGAAATGGTTTGAAGGCGAAACAGTCTTTGGTGGTTTAGAAAAGATGGAGAAAGAATAATCAAAGGGCTGCAGAACAAGAAATGCTCATTAAAAAAATTCAACATTTTGATCATAATAACCAGGATTATAGCAACTGAAAATATGACCTGAACTGTAGCGCACAGTGTTGTGTTTAACAAGTGCTTCGGTTAATGAATTTCAATCCCTTAAGTTTATTATTACTTTCAATGCTTGTGGGATATTTGGCCTAATGTATTGGAGAATAAAATTGTTTTCTCATAATAATCAAAGTCTGTGTTCATAAATATGAAACACTTCACCTCTAAGAGGAAAAGTGTTTTTCAAAAGTCAGTCTGAAACATTCACAGGCAGAAGTGTCCTTTGATCTGAAGCCAGTGTTTAAGTCCGTCGGGGTTGAACTGATCAATCACAAGGGCATTTTGTTATTCAGAGCAGCTTCTTTATTTTTGATGGTTACATAACAAGGCCTACCACTTTTTATCTAAACTTTTTACTAATTTTATACATGAAATACTGCATACTGCATTGACACATTTTCATAACCTGTTAAAAACTTATTGTAGCTGCTTTAAAAATTGATGTTTCTTATTTTCCAAGATATTCTGGAGCTTGTTTCACTGCCTTCCACAATTTACTTTTATCACTTAAGTATTGACTTTACTCACTTGAAACTTTGACCGAATTTATTTATAGGAGAAAAAGTACCAGGTACCACAAACTATTTACAATGAAAAGGCCAAAAAAAATCAAGCTGAGTCCAGCTGTTCATTATGCTTAACATCTTAGTTTAGTTTTTAAGCATGCTAACTTTGCCAATTGGCACTGAACACACAATACAGGGCTTATGGGGGTGTTAGTTTTGGTCATAAAACAAAGTATTACCTAATTTAAAATATTGACGATGGTGCCAGAGTAAAAATCAAAGGACCAATTTGTCCTGAGAGGGAGATGAACGTTTGGTTTCATTTATAGCGATCCATCCAATGTATGTTGAGATATTTTAATTTTGACCAAAATGGAGGAACAACCAACACTGACACCACTATAAATTAAGAGATTTGAATAGTTAAAAATATTTCAAACTAGTCAAAACATTTTCCTTCAAATTTCCTTCAAATTTGAATAATCTTGTTTCAAAACCCAGTACATTTATTCACAATACATTTTGCAACTGAACTGTACTTTGTACTTTGGATGACTAGAAAGTCAGAAAAGGTCACTGAGTGGTTGTATTGATCGTTGATGGATCATGTTGTTGCACTCGTGCAGTTTCTACCCCTGATAACCTGAGACACGACCTCTGACCCTCCAATGTGACACATTCTCAGGCATGTTTGACCAAAAACCATGAAAATAAAGGCTGAGGAGATTCTTATCTTTGTTAAAGGATAACCACATACTGTATCAGCTTCACCAAACACTTAGCTGCACTCCTGGTGTGGTGTGTTTTAGTGTGTGACACTGACTATAAGCTGGTAGTTCAGATGATAAAAAAAAAAAACATTCCCCAAAGCACAGAAATTGTTTAATATCACACCTAATGTACTATTTACATGAATTGAAGTCTGCTCTGGGTGCTTGTGCTTGGCATGAATACTTGATCTAATTATAAGCTATTTTACCAAATACTTGTTTTGTTTTTGCAACTGAGTGAGAAATCTGCACTCAGCTACATGTCCAAAGTGCTTTAAAAAGTCTCTTCAGGGCATTTATTTGAACTTACTCTGCTCTTATTGCAACTTTTTGCACATTTTTGTAAGCAGAGCTGGGTCAAGAAAAAATGCCCTGAAGAGAGTTTTTTCCTCTCTCTCTCTCTCCTTCTAATGTTTTGATACTATGCAGATTTTTGGTTGTTCCTGCACTATTTTTTACCAACTGCAAAATGTCAAAGAGGCTGTATAATTTTCTCCAAGTACTGATCATATTTTATTTTTGGTCTGAGATGGTATCTCATGATATGCTATTGTTTGCTTTCCAATAAAGGTCTTAAACAACAAGAGATTAATTAGAATTTATTTTTAATTCTTTTGATTTCCAGCATACTTAATGATTTGGTTATTTATCTGTGACAAAACAATCCTTCAGAATAAATACAGTAATGCTGCACCGATGTGGTGGAAGACGTCATAGCGCTCAGTTAAGGTGAAAGGTCAAGGATGAACTCTTGAGCTCTGTTGTCTCTCAGCAGCAGGAGATATTCTCAGCCATTATGAGCGACTAATGGCATTTCTTTCTCACATATTTAACCCTCAGTACAAGTGTGTGTGTGTGCGCATGAGTGAGTGTGTGCGCATGAGTGTGTGTGTGTGTGTGTGTGTGTGTGTGTGTGTGTGTGTGTGTGTGT
>JAQMCX010000009.1:6799154-6824584 GCA_029814765.1 Acanthurus leucopareius | reverse complement strand
TGTGTGTGTGTGTGTGTGTGTGTGTGTGTGTGTGTGTGTGTGTGTGTGTGTTTGTGTGTGTGTGTGTGTGTGTGTGTACACAGGTGCCAGAACCTCAGATGTGACCTCATGTGTAGTGGCATGTAGATCTTCACTGTAGAGGTCATGTTACCCTGTCAGTCATGAAAGCTCATGTTTCTGTTGCACATCCTTTATCCCACAAACATCGATTTAAATATTCTGCTCTCTGTTTTCCATCTGACACACACGAGAGAGAGAAACTCTGGTTGGATGACTGACTTGAGTATTGACAACTCAGAATTACATATTAGATTGATATATTCCCTCAAATCAACTTCTAATTAGACTTTTATTATTGAAGACACTTTTATCATGGCAAGAAAAAATGTAAGTGTAACATAACACATTACAGTTTCATTTAGGTAGAATAATTAACCAGTAAAAACAACACCTGCCTCACTTATTTTAGTGATATAATTAGTAAAACTTGTGTTTAATGAGTCTTAATACCCACTGTGAAGAAGGTCTCTAATAATTTGCTGTTTTCATGCACAGATGTACGAGGAAGGTCAATATATTCTACTAAGTAGCCATGCTAGCATGCTAAACACACAGCTGAGTTTTCACAGAGCAGCTTCGTTGACCAAAGTAACATGAGTGAAGCTTCCTAACAGGTAAAAATTCATATATTTTTCTTTGGGATTTGGTGGAGAACCAAACAGGCTGTAGACAGAGTGAATGTTTTTACTTAGATTCGTCAGGTGAGCAAACACAGCTTGAGGTGATAATTAATGCTGCTCAGCATCTGCCGAGTGTGTAAATCAGCAACTGCTCACTAACTTGCAAGCCACACTAACCGGTTACAGCTTGTTCTGCTGCCCCCAACAGGTCAAAATGCTAAATTAATGCAGTTTTATGAAAACTATCTTTGTCCCTCTCTTTGTTTTCCAACATACAATTTTTTCTTGAGTGTAATGAGCACAAAGCTGCCAGTGTCATAATAAGCTGTAAGGTGGGGGTCTAAATACATGGAGATGAAGGTGGAGGTGGGTGTTTTCTTGGATCTGGGTAGGCGGGTCCACAGAAAAAAGGTGTGTGAGGAAGTTTTCCCACATCCTGGATGTTATTGGCTGATGAAGTTTAAGAAATGTCAGCGTGAGAAATGATGGCGTTCATGGCTGAAAAGGCAGGGAAGAGAGCGCCATCTACAGAGAGAACACAGTAACTCTGCACACTCGTGATGGAAAGTGTAAAAAATGACTCTGTTATTGCTTAATGTGACAAGAGCAAGTCTTTTTTGACTATTGAATTTACCCTGAGTTTGATAGAATATAGAAACAAATCCTAGAAATTAAAAGCATGTCATAAAAAAAAAGCATGAGCTGAATTTTTTTTTTTTTGCTAAAACGCTTCAGGCTACTGTCTTTGCATTCTTATCTACTTCTTTACTTTTTATTCCCCTGTTTGAAATGTTTTCCTCCGTCTTTGAGCTTTGCCGGCCTGCTTGCTTCTTTCATTGATCATCCACTGACCAATCGGGCTCATTGCCTCCATCCAGGGAAAAACCCGGCGCTTCTGCCTTAACTAGGCTTTGATGTGTCCGGGTGCAGCTAACAAGTCATTCCTCTCTGAAGTGTATTGGCTGGAAATTGAGCCTTTTGATCTGTCTCTGCTTTAATTTAACCTTGTTTGTAGCTGTGGGGGTTTTTGTCAGAGAGCAGACACCATTTAATGGTATTTTCATTTAATTGACAGTTTGGTTTAAACAGTGTTGAGTGTTACAGTTTACTGCACCAGGACATTTTAGATATTTAAATGTCAGGCTATAGACTAAGATACTACTTTTAATACTGTAAAGTTTATATTATTGTATGCCTCTGTGACCCTGCTACCTTTTTGAATATCTGGTTTGTGTGAATTTTTTCTGCGTAACCTTGTTTGACCATGTTTCTTCAACCTTTTTATTCATACAAAAGCATCGCCAATTTTTTTAAGAGTATGATCAGGACTTTCAGAATGAATTGATTTGGTTGGATCATTTCTAAATAATATGCCAATTTGCTTCCTGTAACTACATGAACATGAAATGATTTGTTTAACAAAATCAGAGGAAAAACAGGACCAACAACAACAGTATGCGGCAGGAGTGCGACATTTTAAACCCATTCATTATGAATTGTTTCCTCGCCTCTCTCTTGTTCAAACCACACACAGTTAAACTATCTGTTTTAATTTAGCGTTTAAGAATAATTATTAAACACCTCAAAATCATATCATGTAACGTCATTCCAGTGGACTCGTCAAAACGTTCAAAATTTAGCACATTTCATGTCAAAGGATAAAAACATTTCAAAATCATTCATCTTCAGAATTAAACCATCAACAAATTAGAACTTTATCGTGCATGAATGATGATCTTGAATGCTCCAGTCTGTTTTCAGTGAACTTGGCGTGATCCTCTTTTAGCAGCAGAATTTGATGGCTGACAGGATGAGAGTCACCAGTCAGACTGGCTGAAAACCAACACAGAGAGCCATTATTGTGCTCACAGCTCACTGGACATAAGGTTGAAATATATAAAAAAAGGAATCATAGTAGAGCAATGCTGCAGAGTAAACAATGCAGATAGATAAAACAGTATTGCTCAAATTAACTTCTTTGGAGTAATGTCACGGAGAGAAATCCTGTCTTTTTCTTCAGTGACCACAAACATACTCACATAGTTGCACTGATCCACATTTTGAAGCTGCCCAGTACAACCACAGTCATCCTGTCCAAGTGGTGTTAATAAAGAGGATGGCACGTACTGCTCTCTTTCTCCTTTTGGGTAAAACCTGCTGGTCCTCCGATCACTTCTCACATTACCTATAGTGCCTGATGAAAAGTCAAGGCATCACCAAAAATGCCTGCACCATATTGCAGGCTCATTGGTTGTTAAACCTGAATTTTGCCCATAGAAATCAATAAAATATGTCTTTTTTTCTCTCCTATTCTCCATCAAGTAGCTATTGAATCATTATACTTTTAAATAAGGATGTCAACAAGATGGTGGGGCTAAATGAAGAAGTTGGAGGTTCACCAAAGCTTTCACATTTTATCCTGTTTGGAGAATAAATGTCTTTACCAAAGTTCATGGGAATTCATCCATTCAGTTGATGAGACATTTCACTTTCAAACCACAAATGGGGAGCTCATGATGTTGTTACATGAGAAGTCATAAAGACAGTCATTAAGATTAGTTGTCTCGATACCCTGGATGTCTGTGTGAGAGTTCATGGCAAACTATTAAATAGTTAAGATATTTCATTCTGGAACAAAGTGTTGAATTAATTGACCAAACACAGAGCCACACTGATACCAGAGTTAGCTTAAAGTCCTGACTTTCCAAAGGTCAAGTAAAGTCGAATGAAGTTCCTGTGATGTGAACGTGACACAGTTTTATCCAGAACCAAGTGAGACATTCTCTTGTTTAAAATAACATTAAAAAATTAAATTTATTTGAAGCTGTGCACCAGACATTGTGAATCTTTGCAACCTAAGAAAACCCCAGTTACAAAAAAAACCCAAAACACATTCCTGTCTATCTAAGGCAGGAAAAAAACAGATTGTTTTATGACATTTCTGCTGGTATGTCCCCCATGACTCCACTTTGCTAATAGTTTACTTCATGTCTTAAATAAAGCTGATTCTCCACAAAGACGCCCATTGATGACACACAGTCTCAGTGCTGCAAAATCTCTCACAGAGCAACGCCTCAAATTCAAATACCAGCATTTGTCCGAGGAAGAGAACATAAATCTGAACCACCAGGCCAAAGAAGTAAGAAACTTTCTGATAAATTTAAGACTTTTTGGGAAGACATATTTTTTTTAATAGCCTAAACTTATGTTTTATGTTATTGTTTTAAAAGAAACTGTGTGAAAAAATTGTCACTTAAACTTCTGCATATAAAAATAATGCTTTTTGCAGTTATCTCTGCTGATATTTTGTAAATTTAATGTCAGATTGTTGCCATTTGTCACTTTATCTTCACATACTGTGGATTAAATGTTCTTGATCTGCAATCTGCCTTTTAGTCAATCATTTGTTTGTTTTGGTTGACAGACTTTTACAGGAAACAAAGGCCCATCTCGACCATGAAGTTATCTTCTGTTCTGGTTTTTGCATTCATCCTCCCGTTCATCAGGGCTCAGGTTCCTCACTGGGGGCCGTGTCCAGAACCTGCCGTCCAGCCGGCCTTCAACCTCCGACAGGTACGAGCAACTTTATACAGAATATAATGCTGAGTGCTGAAGAACGATGGAGTGAATAACATGATGTACGACAACCAAAGGGTATCCCTTTTCTATTGTACCATTTAAAAAATAAAAGCTACAAACTGTTTCTAAATTTCTATTGGTAATAAATTAATCAGTTTTTTAAAAAGGGTTAAAAATATGTAGGTTTGTAGTTAATTTAAGTTTTTATTCCACAGCAAGCAATTAAGTAACTTTTTACAAACTTAATATCATTTTATGATCTTAAAGTGTGATACGGCATTCAGCATTTCAATATTTGAACATGCAGTTGTTCAAACAGATAGTGTCTGATAATGTGGTAACACACAGTCATAATAATATAAAATATGTGTCCATGGATGAGGATAAAATTGTTGACAATTACAGTAAATTAACATCATGTAAAATATGGTTATATCTGCTTATGCCTATATTAGAATGTGTTTTTATAAAATTTTTATATTCTGCCCATGAATGCAAACTAGTGGGGGATCGAAACAAAATGTTACTTAGTTATGATTATCGGTGCATTAAGGTATAAGTTGAATTTTACTGTTGTTGTTAGTCGAGGTGGTCCTCACTGACAATACTTTGTAAACAGGTCGGTGGTTTAATAAAGTTTAAATTATTCCCAACTGACATGTAGTGGAATATAGTCACATAAAATGGAAATTCTCATTAAAGTCAGAATTTTGTATGCAAATGTGCTGGGTGACTTTCCCCACTGGTAAAGACCAGGTTTGATAGGACACCTGCCGAACATTTTACTGCATCCACTAAAGTATGTAGATTTATTCATACTCTTTACTGACAGTGTTCTGAATTGTCTTTGAACCCGCGTGTGTTTTTGCCCTCACAGTTCATGGGGAGATGGTTTGAAATTGCCAAACTGCCGGCCCAGTTTGAGAAGGGACGTTGCATCGAAACCAATTTCACTTTAACGGCAGATAAATCCATTCGAGTGGTCAGCTCTGAAATACTGTGAGTCCTATCTGCAATTTCTGTGTGCAAATGTGGAGTCAGGAGGTAGTATTTGCATGGTTTGTATTTCTCTTAATCCAACATGAAATGTAACTGTCTGGCCTAAAACAGAAAAGGAGAGCTGAGGAAAATCGAAGGGACTGGAGTCATAGAGGACATGAAGAATCCTGCCAAGTTGGGAATTAGTTATTCCTACGGTGAGTGAGACATTAGACACATTTTTGTCAATAACTGCCACTGTTGTGTGTTGTTCGTGTGAGGCACTTAATAAAGTTAGCAGCCCTCTCCACCTCCATCAGCCCCAGATTAGACAGATTTCTCCTCCTCCTGTGTCATATGAGGAGAAAACATTGCATGGGATCTGGTTTTGATCTTGTATTGTGCTCCCTGACACCACAGTCCTGCCCTACTCCCCTTACTGGATCCTGTCCACCGACTACGCGAATGTGGCCCTGATCTACTCCTGCACGGATATTCTGAGGCTCTTTCATGTCGACTTTGCCTGGATCCTGGCTCGAACACGAAGCCTGCCCGGCTCGACCATCCAGAAAGCCAAGGAAATCTTCCTCAGCAACAACATCGACATCAGCAGGATGATTGCAAGCAGACAGCAAGGCTGCGACAAAACTCTCTGAACATCAGCAAAATGTGACACAAGACAGCTGTTGTTGACAGGAGGGAAAATATGATTCATCATCTGAAAAATATTTGACAAAAGTTTATTGTGATTGTGACCTTGAGGTGAAACTCAATTTAGTAATCCCTTCATTTAAGTTTGTTACAGAGTTTTTTTGCCTTTTCAAGCAGAAAAAATGTTAAAAATGTTAAATGTTAAGAGCACAAAATAACAGCATGTCTATATTAAACTGTTCATTATAGTAATTAGTTGTAACTGAGGGTGTTTTAAGTATATCAACAAATAAATGCCATGTCATACTTTAAACCCATATCAATTAATACAACATAAATTGTAACATTATAAACTGGGAATAATATTTTGCACAGTTTATGTCCCGTAAGCTGTCCATTTAATAATAAACAACAATGTTTGCATTTTCATTTGCAGTATAAAATATAGAATAATCTGTTGTAACACAATTATATCATGTAAACCTGATGTGGAGACATAAAGCATCTAATCAAAACGAATAAAAGTCAGGGAAACTTATTTCATGTGATCCTCTTTTATTCTGTTGCTGCATCTTTTTAATGAAAACGTGCTGTCAAAACTTTAGCGTGCAGGTTTAGGATTTCCATAGACTACAGTAAAAACACAAAGCTTTAGAGACAAAAAGTTATTTTAATTGTAAAACTATTCAAGCTACAGTCTACTTATTATTTACTAAGATGTTTACAGCTTATTATAAAATCACTGATTTCACCTAATACTTTTTAGGTGACCATTTCTTTAAGTAGCTTTAGTATTTAAGTTATCCAATAATTGCCATATACAAAACATACAGTAAAGTATATGTGTGTCTTTACTGTAAAGCAATTAAAAGTGGTCTAACACTGTAAGATGTATGGAGTGGTAATTATGATTAAGACACACTTCGACCTCTTAAGTTGCATCGGAACCTTTGTGTCTTGCTCCACTTTCACGTCGGATTTATTTTCATGTAGCACCACACTAGCTTGGCTGTGTAGCATATGCTGTTGCATTTTCAGCTATTAATTTGATGAAAATTTGACGATACAACCACGTTCACCCATGCCACTAAAGGATCAGTCAAACTCGACTGCCATGAAACCAGCAGTGGATGAGATGTTTCCGGAAGGAGCGGGACCGTACGTCGATCTGGACGAGGTTTGTTTGCTAACTCATTAGCTTAGTTTGCGCTTCAAGAAAATAACCGCAACAACCGGCGTTATTACAGCCTGTACAACCAAGCTAATAGCTTCATATTTTATTAGCTGTTTAACTTTGGTTGCAAAAACTAACGAACATTAGATTTAACTTATATTTTCTCACTCGAAAATGTTAGTGTTACGCTAGTTTGTTTCTTTTCTCGAAGGACTATTGATAACGTTGATTAACTAATACGTTAGGTTTATTTACTTGTAAGATGGCCCAACTTTAAGTTTTCTAACTACATTTTATATTTTGGACGTGTCTCTGTAAGTTGTTAAAGTAACTAATTTGGATATTGCATGATAAACAGATCACTGTATAGACCTAAATATTCTGAATTATCTACTTAATTTTACAAAGTAGAAAACGAATAGTGTTCAAGTATTACTGTGAAACCAAATAAAATAGATGATAGACTTAACGACGGTCATTTGACATCAGTTATAGTGGCAAATTTATCTTAAAAAACCCAGCCTGTTAATATCAGGCTGTCTTTCTGCATAGTAGTTAAGCTGGCCGCTGGCTGTTTCTCTCTTTGGTTAAATGTGTGCCTCTGAGCTGCATGTTTGTCCTCTGGCAGGCTGGGGGAAGCACAGGACTGCTGATGGACCTGGCTGCCAATGAAAAGGCCGTTCATTCAGACTTCTTCAATGGTAAAGATCTCTGTAGATGTATACACCTTTCCAAGGTTTACCTTTACACCTGATAAACTAAGCTACTTGACAGAAAAACTTTTTAAAGCCTTCATAAATACTGAGGAAATACTGTTTTGTTGTAACTGTGTGCTGTTAGTGCATGATTAACGCAGAAATTGAACGCACCACTGGCCTAAGCTTTTAATAGGACTAAGGTGTTTTATTCAGTATATTGTCAGACACATGATTGATAGTTCAATTTTAAAAAATAAAGAATTACTGATAAAACAATGTTGAATGTCAAGCTAAGATTTAGTTAGAATTAAGTCTAATTTGAAATTATATACTTTTCTTTACATGACATGAAAAAAACCAATATTTCCTCAAGCTAACTGTTAAGGTCAAGCCATGTGCCCAAAATATGGTGCCATAACAAAAATACCAAATGATGGTTGTTGATGCACATAGGCAGGGGAAGATAGTCTCCAGACTTATTAGAGTACCATACTCAAAGAAACTTACTGTTACTTAAAAGAAATTTTACTTGAGTAAAATACTTCTACTTGCAATAAAAATACATTTTAGACATAGCCACATGTGCCACATGTTGGCAGTAATGAACCTTCTTGGAGGATTTTACAAATAGACCAATCAATGCAAATAAATTTTGCACTGCAGGTAATCTGAAGTGAAGTGAGGAGGAATCAGTCATCTTTAAGTAGAAATCTGTCAGTCAGATTTAATCTGTCAGCTCATGATGTTATTTCACCTCTGGGCGTCAGAGCACTTTTAGTTCCACAGCAGGAAATCTCCTAACTGGCCCCAGAAACATTCCTTGTACGCCGCCTCCCCTTTACAAACGGAGTTTTATAATGCAGTGTGATCTCTGTCCCGAGGCGCAGCTACTTCAAACAGCCACGACTTCTGCCATATGCGACACAGATTCAATGCAGCCTCCTCAGCGGGAGCTCTGTGGATGTGCTTTGTATGAGGCTCATTTAGGTTGGCAGGCTTCATTCCCTTCCGATTGAGATGTGTACCACTTAACTGTCTCTAAGCTTATTGAATGCAGCTTCCAATCCCCTGGCCTACATTCTTTAAGGGGTTTTAAATGCCCGTCCATTTAAACAATCAGAATCACGCTGTCTCAATTCTTTCACAGTCACAAAAGTGAAACTGTTGGGCTACTTTGTGTCTGCTCGGAAATATTTAGGCTACAGCAGATCCGTGGAAGAATTATCTGAGTGTGTGATTGTTTAGGTCTACCAGAGCCAGTGTTTTAAGGGACTTTCCAAAGCTTTTACTCACCAGGTTGATGTAAAACTGCAGTATAATCGGACTGTTATTGCAAAAACAAATAAATGAACCTAGAAATGTTTGTGTGTATTAGGTGTAAGCTGAACATGGCAGACGCACTGTCAGTCTGTCACATGGTTTATTATGTAGTTAAAGTTGGAAGATGTAATCCCTGTTTGCAGTAATGCTGATGCTGTTAGTGCTGATCAGTAAGCAAGGCAAGTCTGACATCTGAAAATAATTGTGGTCCGTGTTTTGGTCACAATTCATTGAAAAACTAAAGTAAGCAATCCTCATTGAAAATGATTTTTATGTCATTTTTGATACAAGAAATAAAAATGGACTAATATAATAAAATCTTGGATATTTATATTGGTTTCCCCCTCAAAAATCCATTTTTAGTAGAGCCAAGGCCGTTACAGCAGTATACAAATGACAAGTAATAAGATATTCAACGATCATGTTTGGGCGTCAATGTATTTTAGGCCTCATGACCGACAGTTACAACATGACATAAGGAATTTTGCCACCTGAGCGTACCTGTTTTTCATTGTAAGCAATGTGTTTTGTTTTGAAGGCTTTAATTACGGCATAAATGTTGTTTTTCCGTCATGTGCTGTCTGATTTCTATGTTCTGTCGGCTTGATGACACCCTTTAAAACAGCAGTGTGAGTGCAAGGAGGACTTGTGGATAACAAACTCAGTGCAAATTCTTGTGTGCAGTCTGCACACGATGTACTGTAGGTGGACTGCATGCAGACCACATTTAGTAAGCCAACTTTATTTATAAACCTCAACAGACGACTATTATAAGATTATGTAAAAGTTACTCCAAATTGCTTCTTACCAAACCGTTTGCAGCAGTCCATTCAGATACACAGACGTTTCGGCTTTTGCTTTCCTCAGTGTGACCGTCTGTGATTATATTATGTAACTGCATGTGAAAGGCTGGTTGGTAGCATGAAAAAGACTACATTAGATTTGATGGACAAGTACAGCCCTTTTTTTTGTTTGAGCTGCAGAAATGGACTTCAAAAGTGTTTTGTGATTCTTTTTCCAGTATGTTCTGATAATTTAAGGATCAAATAATCGATTGAGACAAAAGACAAATTAACTGATAATTAAAAAACAATCACGACTTGCAGATGTAGTTTTTGTTTTTAACATTAAAATACCCATGCAACTAGTGAATATTTTATTATGACCTTGATCAGTTGATTTGTTGTTTTGCCTAAAAATGTCAGAAAAAAGTGAAAAGATAGAAGCCCAAAACAAAAATAAATAGTTTAACAATAAATCAACTATAAAAAGAGCTGTATATAAAAAACCAGTGTTAATGAGAAGAGTACAGTAATCGTTGCAGTGATATGGATCCTCATGTACAGCAGATGACAAGAAATGAGGTTTATAAAAGATGCAATACTCACTGAAATAATAATAATACTGAATAGTTTAATTCTCCATTAAACATTGTTTTCCCTTCAGCAACACTGTCTTGGTGAGCGTTAAATGTGATCTGCCTACAGAAACCGAGGATGTGGCACGTATTCCTGTGCATGTTCATACAGTTTTCCTGCTGACCTCTGACCTCACAAACTCAGCAGACTCCTCAGCTCCTGCCTTCCCAGATCCTTTTACTTTTATCACCCTGCACCCCTCCAACCCTCCAACCCATAAGCCTGCTTTATGAGAAAATGCCTCTCTTGCAGAAACATTTTAAATGCAGCTGCTGGTTCATTGTCTGACCATTATGTAGCTTTAATGTCATAACTGTGTTCCTTTTTTTTTTCCTTCCACAGATTTTGAGGATCTGTTCGATGATGATGACATCCAGTGACCGAGACTTATGTGTCCTCAGTGTAACGATGGATGATGTTCACACCTTTTGCTCGACATTTTTCTGGGGTTTTTTTGTTGGAAGGCAAACCAACCATTTACTGTCTAATGACATACAATTTCCATTCATAGTTGTCCCAGTTCCAGGCTTTTAAAAACATCCTTAAAAAGTTGCCACAGGCTCCAGATGTTGTGAAATTCTTAAGATCCCAAGGATTCCTTCATACATGGTATGTTAAAATTATGAGCTTTGTATTGCGCTCATGTCTTTGACTGCTTCCAAACTGGATTGCAGGTTTCAGTGTGCAGGAGAACACCTGTCTGGAGCGTAATTATACATGTTATGGGCAGCAGTTCCATATGCCGTCGCCCTTAAACATTCTGCAGATGGCATATGATTAATGATGGTCTCCTGAAATGGCTTAAATTATTTGTATGACAGTGTGTGATGGTCATATACTGTCTGTTTGGTTTTATATCTGCAGTGAGTCATGTTTCATCATGAGTTTGTACATATGTGTACAGTAGTTCACATCCACAGTTGTATTTTTGTGTTGGATTGTATATGGGACACTGGTCAAAAGTCAATAAATCATTTTGTATTTATGAAGCAATGAGTGTTTGTGTGATACTGGAAAGATCCCTTCACTTATTTTTTAATAATAAATATGTTTTTTTTGTAGAGTTCTTTTCAAGATACTCAAACTTTTAACATAAATTAGGTTAATCTGGAAAGAAATTGTTAACATTGCCAACATGTTTCTATTTGTCTTGCAGAGCAGAGGGATAATTCACTAACATGATTTGTTACCTATCAGTTAATGAGTGTGCTTTAATGTGCCTCAGTATCCTGGTCATGCTAATGTGTTTGGAGTATTTTGTCAAATTCTGAGCATGAAAACATTTTATCCTGGTTTATGAAACCTGAAAAATCAAAACACAACTGCACACAGATGATTGGAAATGTGGTTATTGTTAAAATCATGTACACGGAAATGTTTAACCAAGTTCAAGACTGAGACACTAGTGTGCATACAAACACATTCAGCAATGATTTCAGGTGAATAATAACAGGAAACATAAAAAAGAGTTTATATATTTTCTAATTAATTAAACAAAATTTACTTAAATTCCTTTCTGAGTTGTAAAAATCAATCTAATCCCTCTACATAGCTTTGGATCTTATCACATGATCTTTATGAGAAGATTAAGTTTTAGTTGTAGATATTCAAATATCTTATTTTCTAAACACTTAAAGAAACTCTGTTAAATAGACCTCAAAGGTTTATTAGAAGTTTATTTACTTCTGAAGTTCTTCTTGTGCCGAGAAATGAAAACATCCAAACTGATGATCTGTAACGCCCGACAGAATATAAATATAATATAATAACAACAATGTTGATGATTGGTTTATAATTTGTATCTTATCTTAAGTTTAGTTATAACATTATTAGATTGTCCCTTTATTGCCAAATCTTGAAACTATTGGATGTATTTCAGTTTAATTCAGCCTGGATCATCAGCCAGAAACTCAGAGTGAGTGGGATCGACTCCAATACTGCAACCAACAAACAAAATAAGATATAGTAACTTTTGGAGAGGAGCTTTACAAACAGAGAGCAATAATACCAAAGAGCCAGGACAGTTATTGCAATAAATGTGATTACTGTGGACATCTGTGCTACTATCAGCCTATACGAGCACATAAACAATACGCAGACGGTTGTGTGTCTTTAGATTACATTACAACAGTCAGAAAAAGCCCTCAAAACTTGTGTACCGAGTGCATGAGACCAGCCAAGTTTCTGCATCGTAGCATAATAGCATTTTTCATTCTCAGTTTGTCAGTGAGAAATGTTGATTTGATTATTTCTGAAAGTATTTATAATGAGAGACTCCCTCGATATCAGCACCAATGAGAATGCTGATCTGAAGGTCAATAATTTTTCCAGCTTTGGGAAACAGCACAGTGAGGTTTATTACTATTCAGCACAAGTTGGAGACTGATAAGAGGCTTCTGAAGAGCACAAAATGCAAACTGCAGGTTTTTAACAGCTTGCCGTACAGAATCAGCAAAACAGAGAGAACTGTACAGTCAGCACAGAAATTTCCAACATTTGTGTACAAGACAATGGTATTAATTGCACTCAAAAACCAGCAGTGCACACAAAGGACTTTCTGGTTGAGATCCACAGGCTCAGTGATCAGAGCCAATCAACAAAAGTGTCCATAAAGCAGGAAATTATCGAATTGTAAAGATGCTTTAGAAAGTCGAGCGTGTCCAGATTTGGCACAATATAACTTCCAGTCTGTAAAAGAAAAGTCAAAATACTCTCTGCAGGAATAAAATGCCAATTATAGTACAAATTAAGCAGATAACTTGGTGTTTAGAACAACATGGAGATTTAATAAGGTTAAAGTTATAATTTCTATAACATGAAACAAGACTAAGTCTCTCTTGACTTTGCATGCTAACATGCTCACAACGAGCACGCTTACATGGTATATTGCTTACTATGTTTACCATCTTACTTTTGCACCCTAAAACTGTTCAGTAGCAATAAATACAAAGTACAAGAAGCTGATGGTATTTTCATGAGTTTTGCTTGTATTTGGTTCAAACCAAAGAACTGGAAATTGAAAATTTGACTTTATAATGAAAACACATGAAAAATCTTGGGATGTCCAAAGTTATTAGACTTAATCTCCAGTCATCCAGTTGATATATATATTTTTAAACATCGACTTCATGGTGGTGACAGAGAAGTCAGAGGAAAACCAAAGTCATCAGGATTCATCACGTGAGGATCACAGATGTCTGCACAAAACTTCAAGGCAATCCTTCAAAATTTTGTTAAGGTATTTCAGAGTGGATGAAAATGGAACATACGCCAACACTGTCCCCCATAGAGGGGCTAGCATGGCTAAAAATACCTTAGTAAAGAAACATTATGTGTTATTTTGACAGTTCGTTGTGTTATTATGTGTTATTTTGACAGTTCGTTCAATATTTATGAACATACACATTCAGTCAGTGGTGCAAACCACTGACTGATGTTTTCAGTCTTCAGTTTGTGGTTGCATTCAAACTCTGGCCTATTGACAATAAAAGGGTTAATCTGAAATGTTATGGAAATATATCAATTAATTTGTTTTAAGCACTGATAGAAAAATGAAGATGGCTGTCTTAGCTACTTCACAACTGTTTTTTATTAATTTTTCTTGGATTGAACAAAGAGAAAATAAATGATATTTATAATTTATTGCAAAATCTTTTTTGCTTGTTTGTTTTCTTCTCTTCTAACTTGTCAACACAACATTTAAATATTAATAATCACAGAAGGATCTGTTGTTGATTTATTTGTATATAAAGTTAAATTTAAACCACAACCAAAAGCATTCGACAGGCAGCTCATTTTAACAAGAATTTGAGTATTTAATGTGCTTCTCTTTCACAAATAGCATGGGACACTGCCATTTTCTGCCCAGTTTTTGTCAAATTGCTGTATTTTACGAACACAGACAGAGACAGACATCTCTCCTGACGGCTGTTCTACTTTAGGCTGAGGAAGACAACCATTTGTCCCCGGCTGTGACAGCCCTGGTTATTCTGAAATGTGTAAATGTGTTGCAGGGATCATAGCCAACACTGAGTCATCAGTTATGCAAGAGGCTGGTCCAAAGGGACAAAACTGCATGACTGTGGAAAACCAGCGTTTAGGAACTGAATGAAAGATGATGCTTGAAGGAGAATTTCATTTAATTTTGTTTTTAATTTATTAGGAAATAAAATTTGGTGATATCTAACTTAAGTGAAAGCTGCTGTGATATTCATACTTTACATTAATTCAGTGATTTAAGGGTGCTTCTCATTGAAAGAAAAAAGTTAATTAATGGATGATTTAATTAAGAAAAGGCCCAAAATAACCTGTAACACATGAAGACAAGTTACAGCCAAGAAATGAAAACAACTGAGAAAGCACAAAGGTCTACACAGTTAGTTAACTACAGGTTTAATAATCACTAAAAATAATGAATGAACAGTTCAAATGCCACCGCAAAGTTTAAATAAATTATGTGTTGGAAATTGTTAAAAGCAATGGATGTCTAGTGGAAAAGTTAAGAAAAAATGGTTTAAATAGATACTTAGACTTTAAGGATTAATAATTAAAATCGTTATGTTTGATTAAAGTTTTCTATAAGTACTTGAAACAAGTGAAAGTTGTGAATAAATTGAATAAATTGCCCTTTAGCTTAAGGTTTACTAGTTGGCACAATTGGCTAAAAGTAATGAATAAATAATTGAATAGTTCACATTAGCTAAAAAGATGCACGAATGTATTAGGTCAGATAAAAAGAACGAGTAAATTGTTCAAATATCTAAAGATGATGAATTTATAGGGGAAACAACACATCTGAAGGTTGTGACTAAGTGTTTTAAATCGTCAAAAAAAGGGATAAATTAATGAAACACCGCCTCTGTTGAACCAACCTAAAGGCTGACAATAAATTGAATGAAAAATGAACAGCAAACCACTACAGCTAATCGTGTTAAAACTAATTAAATGAGAAAGATATGCCTCCAAAGATCGCCTGTGGTATCCTGTGACTTTTTTCAGCTGATGTTTTCTAGTTTAATAGGTTCTGTACAGTACACACAGGCTTTATATTCCACTGACACAGGCTGGAGGCTGTACAGGCTACGTGGCACCATCCAGACATCAGGAATCTGTACCAAACAAACAGTGGTGTTGGCATGCTGGTCCTAATGGCTCCGCACCTCAGCAGCAGTGGCAGCAGCAGCTTCATTAGGGGCCCATATGAGGCCTATCTCCCCTAATGACTCTGGCTTCCTCCATGTTTATGGAAAAAAAAAAACACACACATGTGCAAAGAAAGTAAGTTTTAAGGAGGAAGAAATAAGAAAGTGTAACTTATTTTAATGAAGATTTTTTTGAATAAGACCAGCGAGAATTTAAACAAATTTCTAATCTGCAGTGAATTTGTTTTCTTTCAACAGCTGCTCACTTACTATGCAGCTCATTTCCTCTTAAATAAAGCAGTTCTGTATTCAAAGAGAAAGAGCACAAGACACTACGTTGGGAGGCATCTTCAAAAGGGCTGGTGCAACTTCTGCTTGGATGTAGCAGTGTTGCACTTAAATGAATAGAGTTCACGTTCATGTCATCCTGGACAATGTTACTCACACATTTGCCAGCGTACTGATGCAACACGGTAGATATTTCAGAAATAGTTTTTATTCTTCTCAGACAGTTTCTACAGAGAGATTTTCCTTATGAAGATGAAGCAGTAGAATAAAAGCAGGAGATTTATCGGAATGATTTCTTTAGTTTCCTTCCAGCAGTCGAGGGCGTTATTTGTTTTTGTTATATACTGCTTGTTGTTTATCACCAGGATTTGTTTTATGTTTCATTTTCTTGTGCATCATCAGGAAAATATCATGAACACCAGAACTAACTCTCGCTCTATACTGTTCCATTGAAAGTTTTATGAGCGCCACCCCTGCGTTTGGCTGCAGGCGCTTCTTTATGAATGTGCTCTCCTGTAGCAGAGGCCTCAAGCTGTGTGGATTTAACAGCTTACAGTTTTTAAGTTCACGCCCGCTGAGCAGTTTAAATTTCAAATCTCAAAATCAACCAGTGGCAGATACACTGTCACCTCGCACGCTGACCCTAAATTCCAAAGCTGCGAGTAAAGAAACCCAGCGTTAAGTGGCACCTTGTTAATGTATCTCCACTGAGAGCTGTCGTGCTACTCACCTCTGTTAATTACAGGATGCCTATTGGTTGAACGGACGGCAGTGCAGGAGCCAATCCTGGAGCGCCTACCAGCACGCTGGAGCCGTGTGACATGCCTTTTTGTTTTTAATGATCAAGTGGGCTCCTTAAAAATGTCTCCCTGCCTGTTCGTCCCATACAGGGGAGCAGAGACGTAGAGGGTTTAAACAGCTCAGACAACCACAGTGCAGCGAGCCCCCCTCCTCAAAAAAGCTCCACTCAGAGAGCAGCTCCTGATCACAGGAGGCCAGATCTTCAGCACCTTCACAGGTAAGTACTGATGTGAATGCTGCATGGGATAAAGTGGATCTTTTCAGTTCATGGAGCCACAGCCACTGCCTGCATCTCTAACTTCATTGTCTTTGGATGTAAAATGTGAGACAGTACTCAGATTTATTCATAAATGGGAAAATGTAGAAGACAATCTCTCATTTTGACCGTTGCAGCTGTAATTCAAGACCATTTCAAGCTTTTGGCTGTTTGATTGTTCAGTTCAGGCGTTTTTATTTGATATTCTGAAATTCATGACAAAAATCTTATTTCTCTCAATAATCCCTGGAACACTCCATTACAGCTTGTCCCCAATCCTCTCTTTTGTCTCAACATCAGACAGTTAAATAAAAGCTCTCTCAAGTGCATTGTCTTCTCATTTCCATATCTAACAGTTTTTGCTGGGAAACTTTCCACCAAAGACAACAAGACGCAGTCATCCATCCAAGTCTAGTCGCATTGTTGTACAGTTTATTGCCAGAAGTTCATGTTCTATTAAATATCCTCAGATACAGTTCTGTTAAAGCCTCATCAGGGATTATCCTTTCTGTTTTTTCACATCAGGACGCACATGAAACAGAAAATGGCGCGTTTTGGACGACCATCGCTTTCCCTGATCCGCACAGGATTCCTGTTGGCTTTTGTTTTATTACCAGGTGAGACTTGATTTGTTCATTTTAACTGATGTAAAATTTATCTTTGATTTTATCTGATCTTTCTGATCTTTGTCACAACCATTTACCTGGCAGACAGGTGGGAATTGACTCTAATGTAATGGTAGCTGATCCACTGATATTTGATTTATAACAACACATTCAGGCACCTTTGAGGATAATGTTGTCTTTATGAAACTTTGGGAATCAGTAACCTGAGGAGGAGATCACAACCTTAATAACACACAAATGATACAACAAGGATCTTTAAAGTTGACTCTTTCAGGATAAATAAAATAAAATAACAATAAAATTTGTTGCATTCAGTGTTTCTCAACAAATATACAGACCAGTGGCTCCCCTCCCCCTCTGGTTTATGACCCCTTCTTACAATATTTCCTATGACAGGTTTTAAAAGGACTCGAAGAGATCACATATTCAGTATTTACTCACAAAAATTTAAGAAAAACAAGCACACTTTTGAAAGGAAATTCATTTTATTTGTTTATTTTTAATCAATTTTATAATTTTCATTGTTTGTGTTTAATTACATTTACTAAAGTATTTTACTTAAAGTACAACATTAACATACTTTATTTTCAGTTGTGCCATATGTGTCATCCACTCTAATAACTGAGGAAAAACAGCTCACTTTTACTGCACTGTAGTATTTTTACAATTCTGCTTTGACTTGAATAAATGATCTGAGTGCTTCTTCCTTTTCTGGTTCTTGGTCAAAGATCTATGAAAAAATTTTTTAAGAAACATAATTAACATCATCTTTTTAAAAGTGTGACATGTTGATGTGCAAGGCAGCCTGGAAGTACTTCAAAAAAAATCTCTGAGTCATAAAAAGACATCCATCACTGCCCCTCTGGTAACTTTTCCACATTAATAATTGAGAAGAACTGGAGGTCTCTGCCATAATTACCTGACTTTGCTGTTTTTATCAGTTATAAACTTCTGAAGAAAACCCCCGGCGGAGCAGAAGACGCTCCACATGTGGAAACAGCGATGAACACAGACATGTCCCCTCCCTCCCACCTTCACCTTTAGCTTTTACAGTGTATTGGTAATTGGTTTGTGTGAGGGCCCCACTCTTTGTAGTTTTACAGGTTAAAGAGGCCCCCAGTAGTTGCACATACTCAGTTGGTCTGGTTCAAAGCCTAACTGAGCGAGTTTGGGGCTGGGTGGGGGTCTAGAGGAGTGAGGGGTTTTTAATCGGCAGGATGCTGCCTGTGTCGGGGCGCCAGAGCTCCAGCACCTGCCGTGTTTCACCCAGGGGCTTATTAGCAGGTCAGCGTTTTCCCTGATGTTGAGGGAAAGCTTAACATCTGGTCCTCGTCAGCTGATGTTGCTGCTGCTGCTAATTTGGCTGCTTCTTGTGTTTTACAGAGTTTCTGGGGGCTGTTCCAGTGGAGCAACACAAGGAGGAGGAGGTGGAAGGTGAGGACCTGAGACGTGGCATGTGGGACACATTGGCATTTTTAGTCACTGAGGGTCAAAAATAAATTGGAAAATGAACTTAAAAACCCTAAATCAACTCCATTTAAAAGGATCTGCCCTTAAGCAAAACACAAATTTGATACTTACAGATAGTAAGAATAACACATTTTAATAATCTGGTGAAATCCAATCAAAGCAAAAAAGGAATTTGCCAAAATTTTCATAACTGACTGATTATTTAGAAATATTTAACTGGAAAATGACCCAAAACTTTCGGGCTCCAGCCTCTCAAATGTGTTTTGGTTTCACAAGCATTTTTAAGAAATCATCACTGCTGTCTGGGAGATAACATTCAATAGACCAAGCAGTTAATTGATTAATATATTCAAAGTATTCAGCAGATTAGGTAATTGTTAAAATAATTGTTAGTCGGTGAAAGTGCAAAAATTTCAGTGTTTAATTATGGGGTCCAAACAACATTAGTACATAAATACAATTATCAAACAACACGGTTATATTTCACTGTTTTTTAGGCTAATTTGCAGCTTAACAAAGACTTTCTTGTCTGTGCACCACAATAGAAAATTCTGGCAATAAAACACTTAATTTAGTTCACTGTCTTCCTTCAGTGGCTGCAGTGGCTGCTGATGTGAAAGCTGAGGCCATGGACAGCCTGAAAAAGCTGGTTCGCAACAGGAGGAACCTTCCCGTCTTGGCTTTGCCTCAGTTGAAACGCCTGCCGGACTTCTGGGGATGGTACAAATACTTCATGGACAGCCAAAACCAGGAGGGAGTGAGTGGAGTTTGTTTAACATTAATATTTAGTTTATCCCAGCTAAGATTACGAAACAGCACTGAGACCGGGATTATATAAAGATATAAATATGCCATTACCCTCTTTATATGCTGAGTTAGTCCTCAATGCAAGTCATGTTTCACCATGTGAGAACATTGTGGTTTAAGAGTGAGGCTGAATGGTTTGACCTATAAGACAGTGAGCTGACAGAAGGACATGCATTTCTCCTCAGAGGATTTTTGAGAAAGTGTTTAATCTGTAACGGACTTGCTCGAGTTCTATAAGTTTGTCTTTATGGTTTCTCCGTAAAGGAATCAGAGAGGGTTCATTCATTTTGTCTCCTTCCTTCTTATATTTTAGATTGAAGATCTGGATCGTCTGTACATGGCCTACCTGCAGAACAAGCACAGGTCAGAGGAGGGCCCCACCTTCAACCACTACCTCAAGCACCTGAGTGAAATCTACAAGACTTGCGCCGATTCTGATGATCCAGAGTGCATTGCTGAGTCTACCAGCAAGCCAAAGGCTGCAGTGGTGATGCCCGCCCCAATCAAGTCTGCTGCCGTCAGGCTGTGCAACCCTTACCTTGACCCTTACTGCCTCTTCCCCTTGGTCCCCAAGGCTGCTATCCCAGAGCCAGAGCCTGAGCCAGCTCCAGCTCCCGCCAAGGTGCCACTCCCCATCCTCACCCCAATGCTGCCCATGCCCCTGAAGAGCCCCACTGGCTTCTACTACTATGCCCCCGTCCTGGAGCCCTTCCTGAGTCCTGAGCAGAAGACTGAGCTGCTGAGGATCTGCAACCCTGAAGATGTGGACTGCCTGCAGTATCATCTGAGGGCAGCTTACGGCTACCGTCCGGCCCCTGGCCCTCCCCCATCCTATGCCGCCCTCAAATGTGACCCCAAGGATCCTTACTGCATGCCCACCCTGGTCCACAAAGCCCCCACTGGCTTCTACCACCTCCTCTACCCCACCTGTGATCCAGCAGTCGATCCTCTGTGTGTGACCAGTGTCGCTGCTCCTGCTCCCCTCGCTGCAGAGGAGGCCCCAAAAGAGCAGCACTGCAACCCTCTCTTTGATGCTGGCTGCAACCCCTTGACTGCTACCAAGCTGTCTGGCCTCACCAAGCCCGTGCTGGAGTATGCCCAAAAGGATGAGCCTGCACCTCCTGCTGCACCTCTGACCTGCGACCCTCGCTCTGACCCATTCTGCATACTGGCGGCAGCTGCTGCCCTGCGCAAGCCCCCTCCGAAGATCCCCGAGCACCAGGTCTGAATTTGAAGTCCTGCTACTAGGATTAAATAGTTCAATGTTTTGATTAATTTAGTGTAACTTTGCTTATTGAATGGTTCTATTAAACTTCTGCTCCTTTCATTTGGTTTATTAAATGATGCAGTAAAATCAAATGGGTGTTGCATAATGCTTTCACTTTCTATCTTCGATCTGCTTTGCATCTGTTGTGAACAAAAACACAAATCGATCAATCAACCAGGTCCGCTACAAGCTCGGTGTCCCCGGCAAGACCAAGGAGGGCCACGACTGCTATGTTCACTATGACAAAGACTGCATCCCGGTGAAGTCTGGCCCCAAGGCCAAGGCCGACATCAAGGCTCCAGCCAAGCCCTTCTGCCATCCATTCGACCCCAACTGCGGCAAGTTTGTTTCACCCTCTGGTATTGAAGCTCCAAAACCCAGCAAGGATGGCATAATCCTGCCTGACCCTGACTGCGACCCTGAATATGACTACAACTGTCGACTACGTCGTGCTGAGCCGGCCCCCGCTGCTGATGAGCCAGCCCCTGCTGCTGACGAGCCCGCCAAGGAGGCTGCTGTCCCACGCTTTGAATACTTCCTCAGGGGCATCATGAACCAGCACAAGTAGATTTCATAAACAATAACAGCCTCAACACCTGCTAGATAATCAACCTGACAGAAATGGAGCTCTATATGAACTTAACGGACAACAACTCAGTATCACCAAGTCTGTTCAAAAACTATAAAATCTATTAAAATTATTGTAGCTTTTAAAGGGCCAAGCACCATAGAGCATTATGTGAAACTTGTGGATTAAACACTTATGTGTGTATGTTTGTAGAAAAGAGTCGTATGTATAGATGTGTGGTAGATTAGGGGTAGTTTGAAATTGTTTCAGTGGGCAAGAATTTCTCTCTGTTGTACATTCTCTGTTTTCATTTAAATGTACCCTGAGTGTATTTAATGTTGTTTTTCACATTATTCTTTAACTCTAAACTTCATAGTGCCTAATCTGTTTAGTTTTTATAAAGTTCTAAATAAAAAAAGATTTGAAAAAACTTTTGACTATCCTTTCTAGAGGTTAAATTACAGACGCATGTGCTTGGCAGCTAAAGATAAAAGTCTAAAACATAATGAAAGCTGAGGCTGTAAATGCACACTGTTTCAGCACATCAGTCCCCAGCTGGTGCAGCAAACATTCAGCACATCACTGAGCCTCAGCGTGCCAGCTGTCATGTCGCACCTGCATGTTTATGTCCCACTATTACCAAAATAGCTTGTATTTACTACATCTGCACACTTTAAACTCACACATAATCACAAAAATATGTTTTGTTTTTTTTTTGTGACAGAACATCAGGCTGTAAAATCCCCAGTGAACTGGAGATGCATAAATACAGGAGGCAAAAACCCTCCAATATTCATCCAATATTTAAAACATTTTCGCCTTTTTTTGAAGATTCAGTAGTTTCGGCAGAGATACAGACAGGAAACACAGGGAGAGAGAGCAGGATGTTGAAAATGTTAGAATCGGGGATTTTTATCTTCTTTCTGCTAATACTGCAGTAAATGGGGATGTAACTAAACAAGGCACAATATGCTAATTTTCTGATGTTTGAGCCATGCAGTGACAGAAGTATTCATCATTATACTTAGCACTAGCCAGCATGAAACACAAAGTACAGCTTTGGCTGATTGGTTTGTTTTGCAGGTATTTAGTCATAACTTAAAGTACTGGACAAATTGAAAAGACAAAAAGTTAAAAAATGATTGAAATATCACACTTATCCAAGAAAAAAACATAAATGTGTAGCCAATGCCCATCCACCCAGCAGCTGCTGCTGGGATGTTTCCAATAGTCCTCACCAAAGTGGTTAATTAACTGACCAACATTTGCCCAGAGTCACATGCTAGCGTGGCTAAAACCCCAAAAAAGAGAAGCAGAATGTCTCTCCAGAAACAATATAATAGTTCTCCACATTTGTCTCAGTAATCAATGATGAGAGGACAAATTTAGAGAAAAACTCAAAACATGATGAAGAAAGTGTGAACAATGTTGTCATCATTCAGCATGGCCCAAGCCATTGCAAACACACTCACACATACTCCTGTAAGTTGTAAGGCTGTTGCATTGATTCACATTGATTTCTTTGAAGCTAGAACTATTTGCTGTTCTAAGTTAAAACCAAGTGTTTTCCCTTAAAGATGATGTATCCTTACATTGGAGCGGAGTCCCAACAATGTTACTTTATGAACCAATGTTTGTTCCCACAACACAGTGTCAAACACACTCATTCACAAAAAAATAGCAAAGCTGATGTCATGTTGGGTTTGGTGGTGTATGAGCAGGAAGATAAATGTTTATCACACATCAGTTCAACAACAGATGCAGTTTGATCCAGAACAGTTTTTTTGTCTCTGTTAGCAACTTCAGTCTTTGGTTGATTAATGAAGGCATTTTTATACAATGAAGCACCTTTATTGAAGAAATACTGCATAATGAAATAATGAACTGTGGTATTTTTCTCTCTCAAAGCTGAAACATTTCAGAGATGAGCTGCAGCTGTGCACTACAAGGACTGCAGTCTGCCTTTCAATAACCAACTTCTTAGCAGCTCCAGTTCACAGCAGTCTCCTTAAGGAGGCAAACGCTGCTGCTGCTGTGCTGCTGACAGTTTTAACAGCAGATAACACACAGCCGGGCCCAGTAATGACTGCCTGAACACAACATGTCCTCAGGAAAGCCTCGTCGAGGTATGTTCATAATTGTAGTTGCTGTCCTGTCACTGTTGGACGTCCGCTGAGTTCTCCTGGAATAAAAATGGTCTCAAGCATAAACAAATTTGAAGTGTTATTACTGTTCATTCAGGATTATTAGCTTTATTTTGCGCTTTCTGTCCTTCTTTAACCTCTCAGTCAGAAATGGATTGATTGGTCTCTCTCTGAGATAATCAGTTTATCAATCAATACATTAAAATCTCTGGTCCTTATGAACAAATGAACTTTTAGCCCCTTTTTGCTCTTATCAGCACCATGCTGATGTTCCCTTCTTTCTGACTGGTAAATGTCACTCTACAAACTGTACTAAACTGCTGCATGTGTCATTCCTTTGATGCTTTGGTGAACTATTCACATTTGAGGTGTTGACTCTTGTTGCAATTTTTTTTGGCAAACCTAATTCTGTATAAATATATATAATCCATCGTTGAATTTCATCGTTGGAATGAAATAAATCTTCATTTTAATATTGTTCCGGGCATTTTTAGAAAAAGTACATGAATTTTTTGACCTGGGACCTAAAGGGTTTTTTTTTAGTTTAGAGTCTTAAATCCTTTTAACTTTCAAGCAAATTAAATCGAACCTGCCATTTAAAAGATATCATTTCAGAACAAGTTTAATTTTTAAAGGAAACTCTGTAATCAAGTCTCAGAAGTTTTCTTTTCTTTATGCAAATGTGTTTCTTGAAAATGTCTTTGAGCTAGTAAAAATCAATTGTAATTCTGACAACTGAAGAGATGTTTCCACTTTTTTTTTGGATCTTGCGCCCTCGTGTTCATAAACAGCTTCCACCAGGTGGTGCTGATCTTCCAGAGTTTCATTTCTGAGATTGTCAGTTCTGCAATTAATGCAGGTAAAACTTTGGTGTATACCTGCTGTCTCAGGTGTGTCCGTAAGGTAATGCCAGTCTCCATCAGTCTAACTGTTGTAGCTGTTTTTGTGAAAGAAAGACAGTTTATAGAAGACTTGTTTGATGACAAAACATTTTGCCCCCCCCCCAAAAAAATTCAGACATTCAGTATTTCTTAATCAAGTCATCCAACCAACCTTGAGCTGTCAGCTGGACTGTCTCCTTTCTTACACAAGTGAGAACAATTTTTTTCCCACCCCAAAACTGTACAGAACAATTTATCAGAGATGAAAGTTTGATGTCTTTAGGTGAGACATGTAACAGCTGCATAAAGTGTCGTTGTTCAAAATTGAATTTCATCAAAGGTCGTCTCGGGGGAGCAGAGATCAAACAGTGTGAGGAGCAGAGAAAGAAAATGTTTGGAATCAATTTCACGCCTCCGTGAAGAATAATTGCTGTGGATTTTAAACATTATGATATTTAGATAAGCGCCTTTTCAGCTTGTCACAGCGGAACGCATTTAGTCTACTGGTTTATCACGGCTGTCTGTTTTGTGTTAATTACTAAATAACTGATGAATTTATCTGCTGTGAAAAATGCTTCCTCCTCCTACTTCTCTGTGTGAGTGCATCACACAAACAGATAGATAGATAGATAGATAGATAGATAGATAGATAGATAGATAGATAGATAGATAGATAGATAGAT
>JAQMCX010000009.1:6752370-6781893 GCA_029814765.1 Acanthurus leucopareius | reverse complement strand
CTAAAGTTGGTCATTTTAACATGGGCTCCAATGGGAATTTGCTCCCTTTTGGAGCCAGCCTCAAGCGGTCAGTCGAGTTATTGCAAGTTTTGTACTTCCTTGTTGGCTTCAATGCGGAAGTGGGGAGTTTGCCCCTTGGAATCAGACTTTATCACACTTTATAAAAATGCGTGTTCTTTGTTCCTGTAATTATCGCCCCCTGCTGGTAATGCTCCCTTGTGCATCGACAGGCCAAAAGTGACATTGAATCGCTGTGGAGTGGCTAAGTCAGGTCCCTTCTCGTGGACCCTATGTCACCTTGTTCGGTGAAAAATATGATGTTTTTCAATTTTAACGAATTTTGCAAGTCAGTTAAGTCGCAGTTGTCTTTAAAATTGTAAAGTACCACTTAGTTATATGCAAAACCACTCAGTTAATCACATCTAATGAGTAGGCTACTCTTACTCACTACTTTAAGTATATTATTGTTTTAATAATTGTTTTAGTTTCTTTGATGTTTTAGTAATGTAATGCTAGTAATGCTGTATGTTAATGCCATGGAACTGCTACTTTTACTTAAACACACAATCTGTAAGTTCTACCACTAGGTGTCTCTCTATCAAAACAATGAATACAAAAGAAGAACTTTGCTGTTGTCTTGAGGCAGCGTGGGATCATGGGATTTGTTTATGTCATTGTTTAACAGCCAGCATTGCAGATGAAAGTCCATCTGACTGAATGAGACAGAAACATTCACAGATGAGGTAAGGTATTAAAATTTTGTTCATGTAACATTTACCGACTCTCTTCCTCACTTTGACCAGTGTTACCCCGGAAGTAAGAGAGACAGGAGACACTCTGAAATGCAGCTGAAATAACATATATTTTCTCTAAAACATTTTTGATTAAATAAATACACAACTCATTGATATACAGGAATTTTAGATATTTTAATGTGGAAATATGACACATAAAGTAAAAGATCTGCATGCATATTCCATTTTTGGTGCACTTAATCTAGATTTTACCTTGAAATAACAGGTAAACGATTGTAAAAAAAAAAAAAAAAGCTACATGTGCATCTTAAGGACATTTTCCCCCGAAGGAACCCACTGGGGACCCTGTCAGTGACACCGGACAGTTCCCGGACCCTATTTTGAGAAACTCAAATAGCGCCAGGCAGACAAAAAAAAAAAAAAAAAAATCATTGACATTAGCAGAAAAGCTGTTATCTATTACAGCAGTGAATGTCTCGGTGTGTAGCTGCTGGAGAAAAAAGCTCGGACTGATTCAAAAACTCTGGCCAATCCCGAGTCACATGACACATTCACCGGCAGCGATAGAGAGCGCAAAAGGGACGCAGAGCCTCGATACACACAAGCCTGCACACCAGCAATCCACCACCGCTAAAACGCCCAATTTCTTTTTAATTGAAAACCTTTTACTCCCGCTCGGTGAGTACATTTTCCACTGACATTTTCTTAAGCATATTTTTATCCTCTTTTTCTTCCTTTCTTGTCTTGGTGTTGCGACATGGGGAACATGTTTTCTCGCTTTCTGCATGCAATGATTTAAATCTTGGATGCTTGGAGTGTTGTTGCTCCGGCGACATCCACTGAGAAATATCCCTACGTGCTTGCGGACGCTCTTGATATTTTTTTTTCCTCCTCTCTCTCTTCCTCTTCTCTTCCCGAAGCGGCTTCTTTACAAGCCCACTTGTTATAAATCCCCACCTTTTGCTTATTTTCAGGCTTTTTACCCCCGTTTATCATGGCTTGTTTTGGTGTGGTTTTGGTTTTGGTGCTTTTCTCTGATCTTGCTGTGTTTCTCTGCTGTTGGAGGCTGTTCATCTCCGAGGGCGCAAAAATAACAGTTTTGATTTTCACCTTTGAGGATTTTGCTTTTCTAATAGGTGAGGAATTGAACTTTGCTGGGGTTTGTTTTAGCATTTTCTTTGTACTTCTTTATGCAGCCTTAACGAGATGATGAGAACTTTTTGTTTTTCAAACGGACAGAGCTGGATTTGTGTTGAATTGTCACACAGTTTTAGACCTTTTAATACATTAGTTTTGTACTAAAAACTCAGCATGCCACTATTAAAGACCTTTCCATCCTAAATCCATATTCCTGTATTGTTGAAGGAGGGGTGAAGTCATTAAACAATGTCAAATAATGTGGGATTTTTTTGTCCTTCAAAGTTGCCTTTGAGTGAAAACAAATTGGAGAATTTCAAACAAGTCCAGTGAATGCAAATCACTGCTGTGCAAAACAAAACAGGAGCAACAACAGATTCCTGCCAATTGAACCAGACACAGCTGTGTTCCTCCGCCCTTTTCTTTCGCCTGCTAACACACACAAACCTTGTTGCGTTTTGGAGTGATAACCAGACACACATCACACACACACACACTTGCTTGGTGAAGCTTGGAAACTTCGACTGGCTCGATGAGTCAATGAACAGGGTGAAGGAAAGGATGGGGGGTGGGGGGGGCTTTAAGTCCAATACAAATTTTGCAGCAGTTCATTATGCAAATCAGACTGATGGATTTGATTAATAGTTTGACCTTGACATGCAGCCAGAACTCACCCACAATCCTGCTGGCAGCAAATTTAAAAAAAACAAAAAAAACAAAATCAAAAACAAAAACACACAAAATCTCCAGCTTGTAACAGACAAGAAAGAGTGACAAGCTTTTTCTAAATGGCTGCTCCTTGACCAAAGTTTGTTTTGGTGCTCTCTTAAAGTGAAACTCTTTCAAAAAGACACAACCTCCTTTCAGTCATCCTCGAAAGATACGGCTAAAGGCATCTGACAGCTATTCCAGCCTTCAGACTTTGCAGGTCAGGGAACAGGTGGGGGAAGCCGAGCATGAAATGTGCTGCTACGCAAACAATACTTATCTCTCACTCGGGATGAAGTGGGAGGCTGGCTCTGGAATAGCCAGCCTATATACACATGCGCTGAATCATTATGAGCCCAGAGAGGAAGGAAGGAAGGAAGGAGGGAAGGAAGGAATAAAGTTTGGCCAGACGTTTTCTGGGCCGGTCAGTAATCTGTCCCCGTTCATTCGAGGCCTGTCTTTACATTTCTGCACCCGTGGGCCGTGATGGTCATTGACCCCTGGCGGGTCCACGATGTGGGCCGTCTCGGGAAGCCACGCACCACAGAATCCATCTTCTGCGAGATACGGATAAAAAAACATTTTTCGAGCTGTTCCGGCTTTCGGGCTATAGGTCAAAGAACAGATTAGGCGAGCTGCTTCTCTCTGTCTCTTTTTATATCCCTGCATGTGAAAGATAACCAGAGAGAAAAACAGATGAGTGAGTCAGACAAACAAGAAAGAAAGATGATGGCATGCTCGTGTGAAAATGTTTTTTTCTGTGGCAACAAAAAAAAAACAACGCCTCAAAACTCACAAGCACGCATGTATGATATCCACAAAAGTTCTCTGTTACATTATGCATGTTGCAGTACCCACTGCTCCCTATTAGATCTCCTATTCTTGGATCTGTACGCAATGTTCCACGCCCGCATTAGTCATATTCAACACAATTTTCAATACTGTCTTTTGAGCTGTTGGAAAAAGCAGCATTTTGGATAAACAACAGCCACAGTGTATGGATGCACCTGATGCTCGGTTCTGTTGTGAGACGAGCCATTAGCCTAGAGCATCAGTATCTCAGCACCACGGCCAGCTCCTTTTATTCTCCATTCAAAGAGATAGCGGTTGATTTCAGCACCGTGGACAGCTGCCAACACTTTATTACTGTGGCAGCTGGAGCGAGCTGATTCCTGCCTGCGAGTCTGGAGTGTGTCGTCTCTCTAACCCCTGCCCTCTGCACGGCACACGTCTTATTCCAGGCTATTTCAAGCTCCGTACCCCCATATTCCAAAGGCTAAAAAGGAGGTTTCACCCTAGATAAGAAGCAAAATGATAATACTTTTCTCAGAATGAGTTTCTAAAATATTTCAAACTGGTTTAAAGGCTGTGTTGGGAAGGTGGAAATATAAGTATTAAACAAGTGCTTCTGTTGCTATTCAACAAAATAAGGAGAAAAAAACTATGTACAGGAGCCAAATTCACCATATACTTGATCTAACAGTCCTCCAACACATCCATCATGAAGTTAATCACTATGAGCTTTATGAATGTAGCTACTGCTCCATAAATACAGGTTTTATTGCATTACATTGTCAGGTTTACGTGATATAAAAGGCTGCTTTCAAAAATAGATTTTTAGGTTCATTTTGCTTGATGACATGAAATCCCATGAGGTAAAAAACAACAACAACAATGAACTGATCCTGCTAGCAAGTACTGATTGTGTAGTCAAAGCCTGATGTTGCTTATTTTCTCAGTTTCATTGACCAGGGGTCTTTTATTCCAGAGGGGTTTTTCTGCAGTACATGAAACAGCTAATTTTGAAAAAAAAGAGGAAGAAATCAACATTTTAGTGTTTGCAGAGTGAATAAACACAGAAATAAGTTGACACATTGGTGTTTGGATGATCTTTAGCATATTTGCAATCTCGATAACAAATAAACCACTGGCTATGATGGGCCGACTGCACAGGACACACATCAGTTTCTCACCAACCTGAGCAAGTGTTAACTCTAAAACACCACCTGCTGCGACTGAGATCATTAAAACTAGTTAACATGCAAGCAGAGATGTAAAAAAAGAGGTTCAACCTAAGTTTACCACAGTCAGTTTTTCCAATATCTGATTGGATTGAACAACATCTTATTAAAAGAATAGGAAAATGACGAGCGCTGTTTTAGAAACTCATTAAGCTTTTGAAAAACTGAAACTTTGTATTCATGATCTGTTTCTGCACATCTTCAGTGAGAGTGAATAAGCTTAGACCTGAGAGAAACAGACAGGCTCAGGGATTCAGAAAGAATTGAGAGACAGAATAAAGTGTTGTTTGTTTGTTTGTTTGTTTGTTTTGGTCTTTTGGTCCTGGGATTTATTGACAGGAACAAATATTGAATTCTGGCAGCCTTCAAATGAACCGTTTATAATACCAAAACTGGAATATGCTTTAAAGGTAGTTGTGGTGAACCTTTCAAATGTAGCATTTACTACCTGAGTATTGTTATAAGTGTTATTTTCAGCTGTATCTGTTTTAAAATGCTTGCAAACAAACATGGAAACAACATTTGGATCATCAGGACAGAAAAGTGGTGCCTGACTTCCCATTTTTACTCCTTTTTTTAAAGATCTGTCGTGGTTCTATTAGTGGATGTTTATTTGCATTCAAACAAGAATTATCTTTTATGTTTACCAGTTTTTGATGTTGCATGTATTCACCCTACTGTGTCTAAAAAAATCCCTCTTTTTTATCCAATATGCACTAAACTGGAAACATCATCAGCTTGAAATGTCTCATGCCAGAACCCATTTTTCCATTTAAATTGCAAATTGTTCCTGAAGTGAAATCATAATCTGTTCTTAGTCACGGTGTTTTTATTATACACATTAAGAGACTCACTGTATGACGTACGCACACACACACACAGCTCTGCACTGTGCATACATTTAATTCATTTCATCAAACCAGCAGATTGTGTCTGCGCTGTCCCACCTGTGCCCTTTGACCTTTCACCCTCACTGTTAGCCAAATCATTAGCCATTTTACAGCCTTCTGGTGCCATTAAGCAGAAATCGGCTAATTACTCACAGCTCTAGTGACCCAGTTACTTTAGCCTAGTGGAGCGGATGCTATATTTGGCAGTCACACAAGAGGAGAATTAAGGAAATGGAGAAATATGTCCGTGCCAGCAGATATGGAAAAGCATGGCATATGTTCACATGCCCTGGAGCAGAGCTGTGGTCTCCCCTGCTACAACAGCAGGTGGAGTCTTTTTCTCCCTCTTTCCTTCAAATACACATATTGATGCAGGAGCAATCCTTCGTGATTTCCACGGTGTGAGAAAGGGAAAGTCTCTCAGCAAAAGAAAAGATTAAACTTTTATAAACACTCAGGAGGCAGCAGCATGACACGCGGTGATGCAACAGAGACTTTCAAAAGCAAAAAATAGTCAGCAAAGTTTGCGGGTAAAAAGAATAACAGGGTTAAAAATGTTCCCTTAAACAATAAAAGTCCCCATGGAATTAAAAAGCAACAATGAAGGCGATGCAATGAGTTGCTCTATGGATTTCTTCTGTACCTGTTTACAGATTCTCAGAGTGCAAAGTTTTAAGCTGTCCAAACGATACAGGCTGAACTCAGAGATCAGGTTTGCGATGTGTAATAAAAGCATGCACAAAAGCCCTGATGACAGAGATAATCAGGCCTGCTATTATTGTGAGATGCAAGATAAAATGTCTTCCAGAGATACGGCTTCTCCCCAGCTCTCTGTATAGGTCACATTGTGCTTTTATCTTCCCGCTGTCATCGCCGGTCGAGCCTATAGGTTGCTCGAATCAGATTATGGTACAACTCATTTTGGGTGCGTGATCGTCTGCCCTCGGTCGCCATGCTTCAGAGAGCCTCCATAAATTCACATAGGCGGGTGAGAGGAGAGATAAAGCTGATGGAATTGGAATGTATTTTCTATACAGGAGCTCTGTATAAGTGCATACCTGTGGGCTCTCACGTGGTGAAGCATCGCCATGCAGTTCGAAAAGTCAGTTCATTAAATGTATGAAAACATAGGAATGATAAAAGGCTGATAGGATGGTAACACAAAGGATAGGGTCATAGTAATAATTTATAAGCCAGCACCACATACCTACCGCGTGATGTATGCCTGCATTCCCCATCTTTGATATTCTGGTCCGAGGCCCAGTTCTAAGCTCCTTGAGGATGATTGGCATTGCTAATGTCTTTTTCCCCCCCTTTTTTGAAGTCCTCTCATTCCCTCGGCCCCTTTTATTTCCCTTTGCTCCTCCATCTCTCTCTTTTTGTTGCCATTCCTCCCCTCCTCTTTCAATTCAAACTCAAGACAGGTATTATGCAGAAGGTAATGGGGTGTTGGAGCGCAGCATAAAAAAAATAAATATAAAATAAGAATAGTGCTTGACAGTCATACTTCCTTGTTAAGATCCACAGCAAAAAACAGTTTCAAAGGGAAATCCAGGTATGTGTATTGTAGTAAACAAGCTTCAAAACTACAAGGCAAGTTGCTCATTATATGTGGGCAATAACAGGCTATGCTCTATCTTTTCTGCACCGTTAGCCAGTATTTACTGTACGATTCCTGCAGGAGAGATTAGATTTAACTGGGCTCCTCTGGGCCGGGAGCAGAATGGCCCGGCAAGGACCTCTATTCATTAAGCTCTTAATTGCTAATTGAGGTCTTTGAATGATTCAGCAATAGCTGCTGCTGTTGGGGCATTAGCTGAGTAATTTATGGCTGCAAGAGAGCAGGGGAAAAAAATGAAAGAGGGCGAGAAGGTGTTATTAAAAAGGACATTGGTTCCTGCACAGCGTTGTTATTACACAGCCACCTCATGTTAACCCTCAAATACCCATACAATGCTCTTTTTAGGCCTGATTTTCTCCATTTGTCTGAGTTTAATTAATTATGCTCTGAGATTAAACAGCCTTTTGACAGAATGCAGGTTGTCTCTCATCACATTGCATTGAATATTTTTAATCAGTGATTGTTACCTCTCTTGTGGAAGTTTTACATTTATAAGAAGGATTTTTCTTTCTCTGTCTATGACTGACAAAGGAAGAAATAGCAGCAGTCAGGTCAGCTGCAGTCATTATTCTTGCTGTGGCTCTGTCATTGAGTGATTTTTAGCACTTTTTTTCAGCTTTTATATTATTCACGGCACCATTTTTGATAAATCCTCACATTTCATGCTGCATATGTTCTCACATAGCGGCAGAAAGAGCGAAGAGAACCTTTTTTGCAAACTGAACTACACAGTGATTTGTGATTTTAGATGATGCAAAAAAATGAATTTAGATTTCTTTTATACCCTTGTAATGGGTTTGTCATTGAAAAGAAGATGAAAAAAAGAGACTTACTCATGTGTAGATTGATACAACTCCCATGTCTGAAGCAAATGTTAGCTTAGCATTAGCATAGTGACTGGAAGCAAAGGGAAACGAGCGCTCAGCCTTCAACCACATGAAACCAGAAACTGTTGTTTTTCAAACTGCAGTTTTGATGAGAATTAATCAGTGTTTCCCAAACTTTGGGTGTATTTGGGCCTAAAAATGGTCACAGAGGTAAAGTTTATGTCTAAGTTGGTCTGTTCAGCTAAAATGCTGCATGCCTCCCAGAGAATAGACACATACAATTGTTTGTATACTTGTACTGATTGTTGAGAAACTTTACATTAAACGCAGCAAATTTGATAGTTTATTTTATGTTCTTTTACAATGAAATAAAAACATTCATTTACATTTGTAATGTATGGTATGTTGTGTTCTTTATCAATTGTGTGTGTATAAATTTAGATCATTTTTGGCAGCTCATGATGTATTTTTGTAATTCTCAGTCCCTGGGAGACACCAAATTTCTGTTTTGTGTCTTGAGCTGAAAAAGTTTGACCCCTGGTTTAAACAAATGTGATAAAATGTTATTTATTGAGCTTTGCTTGTGGGTGGATGTTTAACATTTTGACACAGCTGCATGTATCTGTTATGTATATGTTTTCAGTCTGTATAGTGAAGCCAAACTTCTCTTGGCCTAATGCTTAACATACAGACATCACAGTTACCTACGTTTTCACCTCCCAAAGAGAGCAAATTAATACACTAACATTTTGTGTTAAAAGTTGATCAAATGCTCATTTTTATGGCTGATTTTGAGTTTAATTAAATATGTTCTGTGACACCTTTCAGCCATAATGCAGTTTGATTCTTCACTCCCCAATTTTAATTAAACATCATTTTGATGAGCCTTGTTATTTTGTCTTTGTGGGTATTCGACATTTGTAATAATGATTTTTCTTGGTCTGCAGCAGAAAAATTGTGGCAGTCAGGTCAGCTTCAATCATTGCTTGCTATAAAATCTCCCACTGGCTCTGACATTGAGTGATATTAGGCACTGTTTTCAGCTTTTATGTTATTCACAGCAGCATTTTGATAAATCGTCGCATTTTATGCTGCAAAGGAGCAGAAAGAGGAAGAAAAAAACCCTGTACCTGCACTGCAGAGAGGTTCGTAAATTTAGACTGTATAAAAATGTAATTAGATTTCAGTCCACATTTATTCCCTTGTAATGCGTTTGGCTGTCATTCAAAAGAATGAGGCAAAAAGAAGAAAGAAATTGCTTATTATGGAACCATTTCTCATTCTCTTATGCAGACATATTTTTTTCCAGGGAGACACTAAAGTTGAGACTTTGTTTGAGAGACGTGTGTCTCCTGAGCCTGAGGCAGAGGCTTGACATGTCGATGTCGCAGGCTATGAAGACGTCTAGAAATTAAACTCGGCCTTATTTTCCTGTGTTGATGACAGTTAAGGTCAGATGCTAAAGATAAATCCTGCGATGCAACATTCAAGCAGCAGAGAGTGAGCGTGGCCTGAATGCATCCTTCACATCCCACATGTATTTGTCATACTGGATGAAGTTTTCATCTTTTTTTGCTCAGACGGGAGCATGAGTCACTGAGGAGAGATCAGGGAGAGAGGAAGTGCTAAAATGATTACTTTCACCAGTTCCTCTCTTCTATATCTCCGGAGAATTCAGACTGAAGCCCCTGACAGTCGGTGTGAAAGGACCAAAGAGGATCCATGAAATACTTACACTTGGAAACTCTGCAGCACAGGAAGATGCTGTGGAAAGAAAAAAAAAACATCACTGTCAAGCACTCACTTCTGTGTTATAAGAAAGACTTTCAAGAGACAAACAAAACATCTTTGAGGAAAAAAAAAAAACATGCAAGTGATGGGTTGGAATGCATTCACAGCTACACTGATGCATAAAGATGTTATTTAGCATTAATTTCTGAAGCATCAAGCGTGCCAAGATGAATCCAAACCCCCGCTCTCTCCTTCTCGTCCTGTCTGTCAGGCTGCTTTAAGTCGAGTGTGTGTGTGTGTGTGTGTGTGTGTGTGTGTTTTCTGGCCTGGGACCTTTCCACCAGCATCTTCCATCAGCTATGCCACATGTTCTCCTTAAAAGGCTTTAAGGATCTCACAGACACATTAATATTGTAAAAGAATCGTCTTTGAAGTCTCTTTTTTTCAACATTTTGAATGAACTCCAGCAACAAAGTAAAACACTCTTTCTTGTGACCATTATTAATAAAAACGTGTAATTGAGGGCAACTGACAAAGTAACACTCAAACTCTCTGGGGTGTTAATATAAAGTGATGCATGTGGAGAAAGAGAGACTGAAAGCTGATCATGCCTTAAGGCTTAAAGACATAGATTGCCTATTTCCCCACCAGCTGCAGCCTGTGATTATGTGAAGCATGAGCTCAGTGGTTGCTCAGTGACCATTTGATGCTGTCAGCTGCTAATAAAGGTTTGACAAGTGTAAAGACTCTGTAGAAAACGATCAACTATTTCTGGAACGAACATTTTGTGTCCATTAGAAGTTTTGCATCAGCTTTAAATTCAAGGGTTGTTTTTGTACTTTACCCTCAGGCTGCAGAAAAGGGTGTTTAGATCAAAAACATTTTTTTTTTTTAGCTTCAACACTGAGGGAACAGTATGGCTGTGAGTCAGTTATTTATCAGACAGCTAAAAGTTTAATTTAGCACTTTTCCATATTTTTTTTACATACTTCTTTGCTTTCTTGCTAAGAGTTAGATGAGAAGATTGAAGACCTGTGACTGCAGCCGGTGATGGTTAGCTTAGCTTAGCATATCGAGTTTAAACAAAGGGAAACAACAAGTGTGGTTCTGTTGAAGGTGCCAAACAGCAGCTACAATTGTCATTTTTTCATTTAATTTGTCTGGATTACATGTAAAAAAGAGCCAAAATGGAATTTTATGGGTAGTTACATACGTTCTAGCTGTTAAAAAACAAGGCTAGCTTGTTTTCTCCAGCTTTTTGCCCTCTTGCTAAGCTATGCGAAGCTAAGTGATATCAATTCCTTCATCTAGCTCATCCCATCCAACAGTTTTTTTGAAAAAAAGTTGATACCACAAACTTCCCTGCAATTATCAGTTTAAAAACATTTGAATCAATGTGGTAGTGGGTGATTTGGAAAGCCACACAGTCCTAATTGAACTAGTTTATCAAGATTTGGGATGTTAACACTTCTGATAAATAATACCTAAAGATGTTAAGTGAGTCTACTAAAGCCACAAATGGGACACATTTCTCTGTACTTATAAAACTTTTTCACATATTCCTCAGCAAACATTGTTCATTTAAACTTTTCAACTAGTATTTCTAATCAGTTCTTACTATAGACACTCTATCTGCATAGGCCTGAATCACTGAATTAACTTCTATTAAGTCTACTTTAAAATGTGCTCTTACTTGCTTAATCAGCCGTCTAATGGCCTCAGCTCAGTGTGTGCTGTAAAGAGGCCATTCAATTCGCTTCCTTCCATCACTCACTTAGTTGGTTGGGTCAGGGGCCGGAGCTTTGAGGCTGCTCAGAGGTAGAAACGACGCGAATGGGATTTGATTGGACTGGATTGACCGGTGGGCTTTCCTTTCCTTTCCTTTCCTCTGCTCTGTTGATTATTAGGTTAATCAACTTCAGGAAACCCAATGACGGCGCTGCCACTTTATGGGACCTGCAGTGGTGTTAATTATCTTCCATTCTGTGAGATGCATAGGTAGATATTCATTAAGAAAAGGAGATTTAGACTGGATTAATTTAGGCAAAGGACGGAGATTAAGAACAGGTGGGATGAGGAAAAGTGTGCAAGTATCGGTGTATATGTAGCATAATGTGTGAAGAAAGGAGAAATGAGGTTTTGTTTTATTGGATCGCAAAACAAACTGGTGGTTAAATCTCTAACAGTGCATTGTAATTTATTTGCACAATAAATATTTTGTGGGGTAACCCTCAACCTGAAAAGTATCAAATAACCGTAGCTTTAAAATGTAGTAGAGTAATAACATTCGGTAGATGCAATAAAAATACTTAAGTTTAGAACAAATGCATCAAAATTGTAGTGTATGTACAGTACTTGAGTAAATCCACCTTGTCACCATGCACCGCTGGGTAATACTTGGAATAGCTGAAAGATGTTTCGCCAACATGTGAAAACTTTGCAGGTTAAAAAAAGAGGTGAAACAGTGAGAGAAGATTCCTGTGACTTCAGCTTGATGTGCGTGAAACTGTGGAAACACAGTTTTATATATAGCAAGTTTCACAGGTCTGATTCACAGCTGCCTGTCAGAGATCCTCTCACCTCCAGCAGACAACAACATGCCTGAACCTCCATCTGCAGCTACAGGTGGAGACGACTGGATTGAGACACTGGAAAAAGATTTAAAAAATCGAATAAAGCATCAATTAATTGGTTTATTGAGAAAAACAACAGTTGGATGATTTTTTTTAGATACTCTTTTCGTTGTTTATGTCAAATAATAATGTTCAGAATTCACAAATTCTTACTTTTCAGATGTGAATATTCAATGGGTTTCTTAGTTCTTTATTATTGTTAACAGATTTTTGGGGGGATGAGTTTGTTGGTCAGACAAAATAAACAACTGCAATGACTTGTCTATTAATCAATTACGTAACTCAGAAAAAGATGGGGTGTTATTTTGATGAGTATATAATAAATTTAGCCTTTTTTTGTAAGGAAAAATGCTTCTCTTATCTAGGATAACATTTTTTTTAATTTTCTGATGTTTTATACACTGAACAATTAAGTGATAAATTAAGAGAACAATCAACAAACTAACCATTAAGGGAAAAAAATCTTTAGTTACATCTCTAACTTAAAGACCTTATGTTGTGCTTTGGACATGGATGCTTTTTGCTATTTTTATTTTAGTGATGATTAATTGAAAAATCCAAAACATGAATGAAACAACGACAGGATTGAAAACTGTGATTGTTTCGGCTCTTAATGATTTACTCACATATAACAAATTAAAAAATTAAAGAATAAGACTCCTTAAATTGAGCCTTTCTCTGTTCCCAGTACATTAAACCTGCTGGATAAGATTCTTCTGTATGTCTTTTCCCACACACAGACACGTTTCTATTTATTTTGACCATCCGCTGGGGTTTACATTGGATTTAAAAAAAAAAAAAAACATGGAATTTTCTCTCTCAGTTGTAAACAACACATGCTTTCAGCTCTGCCCGGTGTTTACATCCCACTGGTGCTCACTGTTTGGTTTTCTGTGTATAACCTCCACTGTCTAACCTTCCTGGCTTTCTGAGCAGTGTGCAACTGTGTCTCCCAGCAGGCATTGCTGCAGGACTAGGATGACTGGGAAGACCCAGACCAGCAACGTGACCAACAAGAATGACCCGCGCTCCCTCAACTCCCGCGTCTTCATCGGCAACCTCAACACAGCCGTGGTAACCAAGGCTGACATCGAGGCAATCTTCGCCAAATACGGCAAGATTGTGGGCTGCTCCGTCCACAAGGGCTACGCCTTCGTCCAGTACGCCAGTGAGAGGAATGCCAGGGCGGCCGTGGCCGGGGAGAACACCAGGGTCATCGCCGGACAATCACTAGGTAATGCTGTTATAATGTAGATCTGTTTAAGGCTGCAAATTACAGTGTACATATTTTGTTTATGATACAAATGAGTGAACAGGAAGCTGTTTAAAAGCCTGCACATCCCTGGACTTAAACTATACATTTTTAACACTTCATCTCAGCCTGAATGAGACAAGAGCAATTAGTCTTGTTTAATATGAGGTTTCTAAAGGATGTTATCACCAGGTGCTGACAAAGTGCCAGTGGACGACTTTTAATAAATCTACAACCAATCAGAGCGATCAAACATGTTGCAAGTCAGTGTCTGTCACAACACTGTTGGCCACTGGGCTTGGAAATTACTTCAGACATCCAATTCATCCAATCCAAAGCTTTATTATCAACAAAATACACAGACCTTTGGCATTAAATGATTTATCATCACCACTTCAACTTGAACAGCTACCAATGTGAATTTGATCCATTATAATCTTCACAAGGCGTTTTTTTTTTTTTGCTTTTTGCAGTTATGTGTGCAATTGTTTTATTCTTCTTGTAGTGGAAATATATCATCCAGTTCCTTTAATGTTAACGCAACAGCAGCTTCAGTAGAAACTTCCACATCAATAGCATCCGTTTTTGATTTTTTTTAAAGAGATCTGTAACTTGCAATCCCTTGTCAGTCATCTTTAGTATGTCAAGCAGAACATGAGGATTCAGAGGAAAATCATATTTATTTTACTGACAATTATCTGTATTTAATTTCCAAAGTTTTGTTTATGGAGGTTCTTCTTGGTGCAAAAAAACGTTCATTTGTCTTTTAAAACTGGGGTGATTTTTTTTTTATTTTTAGATAATTATCTTTATTGTAATGGCATTTATTGGTTGTATTTTAAATATACTCACTTACTTACATTACAGTGATAAATGAAGGTTTTCCAGTGAGGCACAACCACAGTACAGCAATTTATTTACCTCTACCTTTGACCCAGATTCTTGTACAGCTACAGCACCCTCCTTTATTTATCCAGGAGCAGCAAGATAATGTGCACAAAATAAATCACAAAAATTACTCTATATCATAAATTTTCTAGCAGTATATTCACCAAAAAAGATAAATTTTGTAAGCATATCATAATTGAAAAACAAATAATATCTCAACAGCTTTTCCCATTTTTCCGTCTTGTTATCCTTAAATAATATTACTGTACTCTAACTCAGTGAGTTTCTCACAGTGCAGTTTATCAAAATGATGTGGTATAGGTACCCAGAATTATACTGTAATATCTCAGCTGTTATCTGAAGTGTTACCCAAGTATTACTGTTTTTAATGTAATAGAGATGAAATGTGCATGTTTTGTTCATTATAACTGAAGTATTGAGTATAAAACACATTCATACACTACATTTTCACTCCCAACATCAAATCACCGGAGATCACACTCTACTGCAAAAGCAAGGCAAAAGTCGTGAAAGAGGGGGGAAATTAAGAGATAAAAACTAATTTCATAAAAGCAAACCCATGTAAAATGAGGTTTCAGGTTAGAAATGTACAACAGATTTAGTCAGTCTGGGACCTTCGTGCATGTTGTTTCTCACTAAAAAAAATGATCAACTCTTATTTTTAATCGATATTGACTGACGACCTCAAGCTGCTTTCTGCTTCATGGACAAACACTGTGATTTATCTCGATGGCAATTTTTAAAATGGAAATGGTTTCTGGAATGGAGAGGTAAACAGACAGATAGATAGAAAGACAGACAGACACAACAACGAGGAATCACTCACAGCTCAGCCCTCGAGGGCATCCAGTGGATCCCTGTAAATCTTCCTTATATTACTTATTGATTAGTCCACAGGCCCCTCCATGGAAAGTTAAAGTCCTCCCCAAGTCCTGCTCTCTCATTAAATATGAATAAGAGCGCTGCAGGGTCATATCTGTAATTCCATCCTGTGTTTGCCCAGTTTCATGCATTTTTGCTGTGTGAAATTCCATCTGGGAGCTGTAAAACTGCAAGGCTGCGATGTGTTCACACTGATTTTCTGTAATTACGTGAGTCAAGAACTATTATTGAATTATTGTAGAACTTTAACGCTGCTTCTGCGGTCACCTTTAGTGAAACTTGATGCTCTCGAGGGGCTGAACTGAGCCAACTCAGCTGTTATTTGGTTTTTTTGACCATGATTTCTATTACTGGTACTAATAACCCTGTATCTGGGCTTGCAGCAGGCTACCTGGAAACATCAGTAATAATAGGGAAACAATACCACCAATCTGCAATTATATAAGCCTTAATGTGAGCAAAACTAGTTTGGAAAAATAAAATGAAGGTCAATGGGAAAATAACATCTCAATCTAGTCTTTGTAAACATCCATCACAGCGTCAGGTTCCTGTTCAGCCAAGAATATTACTCACATAAGACCATATTTTGGGGTTTTGTTTACAAAAAGATTGCAACACTTAGATCTATGCAGTTTTCGCTTTACCTTCTGAGCTTTCAGTCTATCAGACCTTCATGATTCAACGCTCAGCATACATGATTTACAACCTGTCTGCACTGTCAGCATTTGCTTTCATGGGCTCAGCACTATCATAGCAGATAGAAATACTGGATAAAGCTAAAAAATTTAGACCCAAGTTGTATTAAAATTGAACTGTGCTTTAAAGGAATAATTCAACATTATGGGTTATGAACTTCTTCACTCTCTTGCCAAGAGTTAGATGAGAATATCAATCCTCTCTCATGTGTGTATGCTAAGTATGGCGCAAATGCCAGGAGGAAAGCTTAGTATGAAGACTAGAGGCAGAGTGAAACAGTTTGCATGTAATATGTAGTTACTGGAGCCAGCAGTGTTGTATTTAGGCTTGTGTTGTGAGTATTTCTTGACAAACAGCGATGTCTCCACGCAAAAAGTCACTTTTTTCCTGCTGCTGTGTGCAAAAAACGTTAAAATTGACATAAACAAGTTAAGATTTTTACATTTGTGTTGTCTAAAATGATAAAACAAGGCCAGGCTTATTGTTACCCCTTATTTCCAGTCCTATACGAAGCTAAGCCAAGCTAAGCTAACCTCCTCCTGGGCTCTCCTAAATATTTAGATGTTATAATAATATTAATATCACAGAGCTGAATTTATAATCTTTGAAACATAGCTTGCTCCCTTATTTCTTTTTGCTCAATTCATGCTTCATCTTTTATTAAAGAAGCATTTTAAGGCTTTCACACCAGTATGAAGTGTGATGATGTGACGCCTGCAAGACATTTAGGTTACACCAGGACGATGGATTCATTTATAGGACCTAATCAGCAATAAGAAAAATAAAACCCACAGTTTTTCATGTTGCCACAACACAACAAAACCATCCCCCGTAAATTCACATGTACCGCCCGTCTCATCCTGCCTGCATCATTGCATCAACTTAAAGAGGCTCCTCTCATTGTTATGCACACTGATGAACCACAAGAGTTGTATTGTCTGAGAAAAACAATGGCCACATGGTTTCCCGAGAGGAAGAAAAAGATGTTTGAGGTGACCATGTTTCTCTACTCCTGAACAAAGTCAGTGAGACCAAAAGTCACAGAAAACACAGCTTCATACAGAAAGCAAAGCAAAGCGAAGCACTCTTTTGCATTGTGTGGCATATTGCTTCTTCACTGGCCGTACTTTATAGTGTCCCCTGTAAACACTGACACACACACACTCAACACACTCAATGCACAATAAATCTAGTATATGAGCAATGCAGCACGAGTGTCAGAGGTACACCAAAGGTGCCTACAGCAATATCTCCCTCTGCTTTGGAAATCATCTATTCTTTCTATCTGTTCCATCCTTTCTTCTGCTGCCCATGTGCAACTTAACCCTCGAGCTTTATCTTTTAAACATGAACTATATATTTGATTAGGCTTTGGAACTACATTGCCAGGGACCGGTGCAGTCTGCTCGATATATAGACTCTTGATATTTTCTCAAACAAATTCCTTTGTTATTAAATTACACACAGTGGCGAGCAACAGGAGGGAGAGTTGTGTAAAGGTCCTGAGTACACAGCGTGTAGCCGCCAAGTGACCAGAACGCACCACGCTTGAGTAGATTTAATAGCCGTGAGATACTGATGCTCCGGCGATTGCATTGCTCCGTTTAATTCCTTTGTACATGAGCGGATTACTAACACGGTGACTTTAAGTTGCTCATGCAAAATATGACATTGAGTCTCGGTGGAGGTTTGCCTCAGACAGCAGCTGCTTTGATCCCGATGAAGATGTCTGCTGGTGATGAAGAGCAGGGAAAGGTTTCGTTTGTGTCTCAGCATTTCTACTTTCTGCTTTTGTGGATCAGATCAGGACGTCAATGCATTGATATTTTTGCAAGGTTCATTTTTTCTTCTGATCAGAGCTTGTCATCATCACACCAACTTTCTGATTATTTTTGGTTCAAAGTGTGTAGGGGCTTTCATCCGTGGGTCCTATCTAGTAGTCTTACAGCGCCCCACTGTGTTTGAATAACATACTGCAGAATACTGTAATAAACCCAAGCTACTACAAGGTCTTAAATTAAAATATTCAGCATGGTAGGCCACACAAAGCTGATCTGCCCAGTGATTAACTCTTATATATTTTGTAGTAAAGCTTGAGAAATTAAAAGAACAGAAAAAAGTTTGAGACAGAAGTTGGGAAAGTTGTTTTTTCATTTTTTTTTCCAGTAGTAAATCATCTGTTTGTAGGATTATCTATCTGAACCTAAATCCAAAAATCTGAGAAAGGAGTCAGTCCATTCATTGTTTTCAGGAACATACAAAATATGTAAAAATATGTAAAATGAGGGACCACAGTTAGATCAAAACAATAAGAAGTTGTTACAATATAAAATATCAAATCAATTAGAATATAAAATTAAATGATAATTACACATATTAAGAGATGACTCCTTTTTTGTTAATTTCAATAGTTAATATTAATTGGATCATTCATTGTTAATCATTTGATATAAATAGACTTGTGCTCTGTTTAACCACTTTTTCTGCAGTCATGAAATTTCCACCTTTACGAACACTAGATGGCGCTGTAAGAAAGGAAGTGAAGGTGACGCCACCAAAACTGGGACATCTTGTCCCTCAGCATGTTTGTACTCTCAGCTGTCAAACTCATGCAGTGATAGTCTGCATCCTGTGTAGAATATTCAACATTTTTCTGTTCATGAGGAGTTTTATTTATATCATGATAAGCTGCATTTTTTACAGACTGTCTTTGTCGTTTCCACAGTATTGTTAAGCAGCTTGGAAACTGTTGACACGTGGACGGTTTTGGATTAAGATATGAAAATTACTGCTGCTGCCCCCAGTCAGGGCGGGGGTTAAGATAAGGAGTCTGAAACAACCATCTTGAATAAAACCCACACAGAGGCACATGGAGCATGGTTTAGTTCATTTTCACTCCCAACATCAAATCACCGGAGATGTCTTTTTACTACTCCTCCAAAGATGTCAAAGTGAGACAATAGTTGAGGACATTGGAGTTTGATTCCAGTGACTCACCAGGAAACAATGAATCTGTCACGCACAGCCTCCATCTTTCATGAAGCTTTTAGTTTCTTGTCGTTCCTTATCGAGAACAAAGAAGCTGGGGGACTATTAAGACGTCAGGCTGTGCAGACAGCTGCAAACCCCATGTCAGTGTAATTAGATATTACAATTACAAGGCTTCATCATCTACAACAGAGCCCAAATGCTGCAACAGCTGTGGAATCAGAAGGCAGCTCCCCCTCGGGGGCCCTGCTTTTTCAATCTGTCTCTCAGGTCCACAGCCCATCCACTTTTAAATTAAATTTAAAAAAACATAGAGATGAAAAGGAGACAGTCTCAATAGGAGGCGGTTTTGCAGTTCCAGCAGATAAAAGCATGCACGTCAATTACTTATGACTCTCTTGATTAGGTTTTTTTTTGTTAATTTGTGTCTAAATGTAGTTAAACTGTGTGTTTAAGTCTGTGTTAAACAGAAAACATCATAAAGCTAGGCATGCTTTAGTCTGGTTCATTTTTTTACTTGTTTTTTTAATACCTAATACACCATACCCTTTTTCCTGACCGTCTCTTTGTATTTTTCCATTTTAATTATCAGTTATCAGTAAGTGTTTATTCCAAAAAAATGACACTTCCTTAAGCTCATTTAATGTTCATATCTTTGTTGTTGTTTAAAGCGGCACTAAACAATATTACTAAACATCACTGAACATTTTTCAAATGACTCTATTGTGCTCAAGTGGTTGTTCTCAATGACAAACCCACAGAGATTTAACACTCAGTGTCACAGCTCTTTAAGCGTTTTTATCAGCAGCAGCTCTGATAAACCCACTTAATGCTGCCTATCCAACATGAAGTTAGTGACTTGCTGATGAACACAGTGGAGCATTTAGCAGCTAAAGACCTGAATATTTCCCTCAGGAGTTGGTGGCTATAAAAAAAAAAAAAAAAAAGCTAAAATGAGAGTCATTATCTGACTTGATCAGGTGGAAAGAAGCACAACTGTAATGTTACAACATGCTAATGTTGGTCAGCTGTGATTTTGAATAAGTAAACTGTTTGCTAACACTCACCATAAAGGTGACATAGGGTGATAAGCCTAGTATTTAAATGTTGAAGTATCAGAAAGTCAGTAATTGTAATCTTAAATTAGTCTGTAATGTTAGGCTATAGGCTGTGATAATATACAATATACATATATTTAAAAAAAAAATGAAAATAAAAAAATTAGAACCAGGTCAGCAGCTATGATATCTTGCACTGATCATGTTCTCTTTATCTATAAAAAATAGTTTAATGGTTTCATTATTAAAATAAGATAAATCAACTTTTTTTTTTTTTACTACTGGCACTTCAATTTAAATAGCTACTTTTTATAATTACCTCTCTCTGGTAACACACATTTTAACACACTATGTTCTCTATCAAAACAATGAATACAAAATGTCCCGTGGGATCATGGGATTTGTTTATTTCATAATTAAACAGCTATCACTACAGATGAAACACTCTGAATGACTCAGGTAGAAATGGTTACAGATGAGGTGACAAATTGAAGTTTTATTCACCTCACTGTATGCATGGATGTTTTATAGTACATCCATGACTGTACGATTAGTCACGTTTGCAGTCCATGGATCTATTATAAGAACTCTTATAGGTTATATATAGTTATATTATATTAACTCTTACAAGACCTCTTACATTATAAGAGCTCCTATAATACATCCATGTTGCTGACATCATTTGCATGCTCTGACCGGTGTTACCCCGGAAGTTAGCAACCGGTGAAAAAATGAAACGGACCGTTACCTTGAATAAAATTATGGATTTCTCTTATTTTGAAATTTTTGAAAAATTGATGAAAAGTTCGAAATAATGAAAGCACACTCTTCAACAACATAAATAACGAATAAATGGGACATTTTGAAGTGGAAATGATACATTTTGGAAGATTAAAGGGAGACTTCAAGTTAGTCAAATCTGAAACTATCATTCATGAAGGTTCACAATTAAACTCCGTGTTGTTTCTCACCGGCTAACATATGAAGACACCGCCGTACAAAGGGCATTGCTAGTTCAGCTCGTGTTCGTGCATTTGGAGCAGAGTGGAGTATCCGAGTCTCGAGAGATTCCCCCTGGAATAGTTTGGATAATGGTACGGTCTGAGCTGCGGCTGGGCTGTGAGTCTGGAGCTCGAGGAGCACCGGCACTCCGTCTATTTTTGGGGCTGAGAGAGAGTGAAGCAAAGCCGCTACAGCAGCTCAGAGATCACCTGCGTTTTCCTGCTCGTCGTCATGACCATGTACAAAGGCAGGCGTCGCAACCAGAGATGTGAGTACGAGGCGTCAGAAACCGATAAAGGAGTTCATGTTGTTTAAGTTAATGCTGCCAGTTTTTTAAAATAAAGTTAATTAATTCCGCTGTTCAGTTGGCAGGTTCGCTTACTTTATATTATATAGCAGCTCTACTACAAATTTAGAGCAATTTGAGAGGCAATTTCTTTTTAACAAACTAACTTGAAATGCATGTATGCAGGCTACTTTGCAGTGTTTTACTATTGATTGAAGTCTGTCCTCTGCACTGTTCCTATTCTTTTGCTCAGCATGTGTCAGCATTTGCATGTAAATTTAAAATTTCTAGGGAGGAGAAAATTCCTGTTTGATCCTGAAACGCACTGTGGAATATTGCATTGCAGCTTTTGTCATGCATGGGAATTAAATTATGCAAACTGATGCAAATCTTACAAGATAATCATTTATTTATGCCCAGGCCACTATGAAAAGAATTCACTAAATCAGACAACAAATCCATTTTCATCCAGCTTTTTGTGCTTTTCAGTGAAATGGTGTTGGAGAATAATTTTTCCTCTGTGACTTGATCATAGGGTGGAAATTGCTGCCCAAAGGGCATAACATTTATTTAAGTCTACTTGGTGACTGCAGTCTAAAGAATTATAGTGGTGCTCTGGTGATGTTCAGATTGGACTGCAGAAGGACCTTTTTGCACAGTACTTCTCTGCTGATTGCTCCAGGTGTTGTGTGCACCTGTGTAAATAAGAGGCTATGTGCTGATGGATTTATTTTTGCATGGTTTGCAGATCTCTGGGTAAATGAATAATTTATTGCATTAATAAGTAGCATATATTAACATCTTTGTGTACTGAAGGATGATCCAAATCTATTATTTTTACAGCCAATGTGTTTTGCTTTCAAATCATTTGATGTTTAAGTATATACAGGTAAAGTATTTTCCTCTCAAAGTGAAGATTTTGACCTATCACTGAAGGAAAACACAGGTTGCTGCTAATTACATGAACAAAGACTCAGTTCTTTTCAGGTGTATCAGGAGGCAGCTAAATGGAAGTCAGCCATGATCAATTTTTTTCATCCACACCCGTGCTACATCAAAATGTCTGTCATTAGTGAGGCCTATTAATTTGATGATTATTTTCATAATTAATAGATTAATCATTTAGTAATTCAAATGAGAGAAAAGTGGGGAAGTGTTCTTTGTATTCAACCTATTACCTAAAGTGACTTCTTGTTTAACCTTCTTGAACTTTTACAAATTAGACAATGAAAAGGGCCTTATCTTCACAATCAAGTATTTAAAATTCATTGTTTGATGCACTTCCTTTAAAAAAAAAAACAACCTTTAATTAGAGATTCAAGACCTTTTTTTTTTACCTGTTCAACCAAAGGTTTACTTTGAATTTGTATCGTTTGAAAAATATTTAAAAGACAGGAAATTTTCTTGGACATTACAGGAAACAAGGCAAAGATGAGAAGAAGATCTGAAAAATAAACCTAATTTTGCTGCAGCAGGAGCGTGTTTTTTCTCCTTTTCTTATTCTGTTAATTCTCTTGTGAGATCTCAGATTTAATTTGCAACCATTTGTAAGGGCCACAACCCGCAGGGTGTGAATTGCTGGTTTAAATAATTAATCAATCATCAACTTGTTTTTTCTTTTCACATGAATTTTCTTTTGATCAGTTAAATGAATAATCACATAATCATTCAGCTCAAATAGAATAGCCTGTCAATGATGCACAATGTAGGACAGATGTGTGATATGGTGGTTTCCAGATGTAACTCTGCACCATATACGCTGCTCAGTGTTTCCGCAGTCAGCACACAATAAGGAGGCCAAGTTTCAGAGCAGATGTACAAGTCCTTTCAGGCAGGTGGCAGCTGCTGGTTTTGTTTTCCAGCTGCTTGCACAGATTCACAAGCAAGTGGTTAGGTTTAAGTGATGGACCGGCTCGAGGGTGTTAAAATGTTTCAAAGCATTGCACTTAAGAGACACACAGTTACATCATAGGAAAAAAAAATGCCCAAAATGGAAAAAGAGGAAAAGTGCATTAACAGCTCGGGAGGGATGAAAGACTAAATTATCTTTACCCCAAGCTACAGAAATATGCTCATTATGAGTTAATGCAAAAATCAACACATACCAATATGGAGATGTAGTGCTGCTGTTTGAAAACTTTGCCCTCTGTACTGCTGGTTTGTGTCTATGGAAATAAGAACATTCACATAGTAATAATTGTTGTCCCAATGTGATATGTGGGGGACAGTCAACCTGAAAATTTAGCAATCCCACATCATGTTTTCCTTAATGGACCATAGCTCCGCTGGCCTAATGAAAATAATCTTATTAGATACTTGGGAGCTTGGGGACTAGCTGCCAAATTTGTGTGCTGCCAAGTAACCATTTTCCTTAAGAGGGCGAAAGAGCAAAGTACAAGGAATTCATTAAGGAAGGACAGGCTGTTGAGCAATTAATCCACGTGTCCCCCTTAAGCCATAACAAAAACTGTTAAGGCCTCAAGGTTGTCATGCTGATTGGAATCAGTCACAACGTAATGCACTCCAGATCAGTGCATGTAGCTCACAGAGAGCTGACAGAGTAATTTGAATAGACATCAGGGTTGTCTGAAAGCCTGCAGGCGGTGTATATTACAAGTCATTTTACTCGTAACATGCAGTGTGTAAGATTGACATTCGTATTCATATCTCAGTTACTATTAAACTGTTTGAAATTTTAACTTAAAATGTCTCTAATTACATTTTGAGTCACCAGAATTCAAATGTAAGATTCCAGGAAATTATAGTCCTACATTAAATCTCAGACATATGCAACTTACAGTAACCATGTATTGATTAGTCAGACAATGGTTTTCTTCTTTAATCATTGACTTGCTTGGTTTTAGATGTCAGAAAATAGTGAAAAATCATATACTTATAAATAAATACCTTTTTTTCGGGGGCAAACAGTCCAAAGCCCAAAGATATTCAGTTTACTTCACAAGACAAAAAAATACTTGGATTTAAGAAGTTTAGAACCATAAAATATTTGGTATATCTTCTTGAAAGACAACTTAAATGGCTCTTTGACTACTGTCACACAGGTATAGATGGTTGTAGGTATATGACTAGCATGCTAATACTGATCTTGGTCAGATAACATTAGCCATTGTAAGCTACCAGTCACTTCTGGAGGAGGTTTCACTGACATTTTTCACTGAAGTGTAGCTCAGTTTTCACATTGCTTTTAGCTCAGTCAAATGAAGATTAAACAGGTTCATAAAAATAAAGACAGACTTTTTTAGGTCTTAGAGGTAAGCCAAATTAACTTTAGGCTAACTCTGATAGCTAAGCTAGGAGCCGTTTTTTTATTGTAAACATTTTACCCAAAACTTATGGCAAATTAGTTCTACTTAAAGGCATAATATGTAACATTTCTGCGCTGAAATGTCTAAAAGCCATATATATGGTATATATTTTGTTTAGTTGTGTACTTAACATTATCCCAAATTTTTTTTAACAATGTTCAAACCTGGAGAAATCTGTAATTTTGAGTTGGGTTAGTTAGCTGTGTTTCTTTTCTTTCCCTTCTTATGGCACCAAATGCTCTTTACACTCTTTAGCTCCTGGAACTTTAGAGCAAATACATGAAACTCCAGGTGATATATCAGAGAGTGAGGAAGCAAGTCAATGAATGAATGAAATGAGTGAATGAAGCCCTAACCTTAACTTAATCTTTGTGTAACTAACTTAAAATTTATCCTTACTAACAGTCACAAATTTCAGCTGTTCATCAGTAGATGCATTTTACCAGTAGAAACAATATATCAAGATAATTTGAACAGGGGGGTCGCCATGTCTTAACACACTCCATACACACACACTCCATACACACACACACACACACACACACACACACATAGGCCTGTATTTTACCCCCAGTCAGACAGGTACATTAACTAGTCGTTAGTTGTTTTGTTTACATTGATTTCTGAAATTTGCATTGAGGACCTTTTACAAACAGTAGATTGGCGTCCATTGGATTAGTGTAGGCACAGTGAATTGGAGGTAGACAGATGTCTGCAGAATGCCTTTGCATACACTCTCTGATGACAAAATTTACATCATCTGAACGCTTTGGGCCCTTGTGGAAAGTATCATGTCAGCTTAATGCATAAAAATTTCCATAAAGCCAGACACTTGTTCACAGAGTCTGCTTTCTCAACCTGTCGTTCACCCGCCCTGCTTGAGGAAAACAGACTCTCAGGTGTAATAAAAAGCCAACGCTCCCGGTCTGCCCTTGAGCTGAGATCTGAGATTATTCAAGTCCCCCCTGTCAGATTTACAGGGTGCGAGAACACAGCGTAGATTGAATCTGCGACAGCTGTCACGCAGGATGTCTCTAAGCCGCACATTTGTATTCACGCAGGTGCCTGGATGATCTCTTAATCAAATACTGCTCACCTGCTCTCAGGGTGCGTTTTGCAGCAGAGATGGAGTTTGTTCTGTGCCAGGAGTGATCCTTTGCCTGCCAAAGATTAATGTTTAGGCATTACTGTAGTAGTTCAGGGAGGAAATGTATTCTCTAATTTCTTTTCTCTGTCTAGTACCGCATCACTTCTCTCTTGTGTCGTGTTGGATGGAGCACTAGTTTAACATGGACAACCATTTGCTTCCTGAGAGTTCCCATTACTCATTTCTGAAGAACCATTAAGGAAACAGCATTAAAGGGAAGAGTAAAAGTCAATTTAAATGTATTGCTACCTGTGAGAATAACAGTAGTCAAGAGGAAAATTCCTGCTACACTATAATTCAGCTTGTGCTCGACTAAATAGAAGTAGCATAGTTCTCTACAAGTATTGAGCTTCTTGCCCCTGTTTAAATAAGGCTCATCCCATATTTGTGTCCGTGTGTGTGTGCGCGCATGTGTGTGTGTTTGTGTCCGTGTCCGTGTGTGTGTGTGTGTACCATGACTCATTGTCTGCACCCGGTCCGGCTATATTGACTTGTCCACACCTCCAGAGACAAAGAGCTGAAAGGCGCAGTGAGCTGAGGAGTCTGTATCACAACTAAAATAGACTCACAAAAACACACACTCACACCTGCAGTGTCACAGCAACACACTCACAGGTAATTTCACCTCATCAATATGAATGAACCCAAACCGTGTCAGAGGCTCCTGAGGTGGTGATGATTGTATTCTTGGAGGATCCGGTGTGTGGACGGATCAAACTGTTACTGAACTCATCCTTGCCGTAGGAGATGCTCAGTTAAAATGAGGTCTTGTAAAGCCTGAGATTGATGCTTTCATCTTGTATACAGATGAGAGGAAACGGTGTGAAAACACCCCTTCCAACCTCAGACTGAATAAAACAGACTGAATGTACTTAGAGAAGATTTTTATAGTGCATGTAAAGTCCTGCTCACTGCTGGGTTATATGGCTTAAATTCATCATACAGTATTTTAAAAAAAACATTTTCCTAATGATTTGTAAGATGACAAAGAGATTGCAATCTCTTTAAAACTCATCTCAAGACCTATTGATACAATTCTCCTATTTTCTTATTATTTATATATTTCTATTATAATTGTAACTGTGAAGAACTTTGCAACCCTTTTCTTTAAACATTCTTTATAAATAGGTTTTTACTTACCAGCTCACTCCCATGGAAAAGTTAGAATTCACATCATCCTTAAAGATGCATTAATCCATAATTGTATATTAAGTAAATGGCCCAAAAGATGAAATAAAGAAGTCTAAACATTTGCATTATACTGCATTAAAAGTGCATTTTGATGTACTTGCCGTGACTAATAATAACTATATTACACCAAACCAGAGCTGAAGTTTTAAAGATTAAAACTAATTCAGTTTAATTTAATTTTTTATTTTTTTCTGTAGGATTTTCGTTTCTCGCAATAAATACATAAGTTTAATAAAACAATTGGGCGATGTGATCCTATTCACTGATTTCCATGTGCAATGATATTTAACCATTCTATTAAATGTGTCTCTGTCTCAGTGAAGACTTCTTTATCTTTTCACCAGCACCAGACTACCAAGTGTTAAGTTCCTTGCTAAAAAACACCTTTTAACTATGTCAGAAAAAGCAGATAATTCAACTTTTTGCCAGCCAAGGGGAGGAGGCGTAGCAACTCATGAGTCCAGAGGATCTTTGCCTGACTTTTTAAAGACTATATATTCATCACCAATGTGTCCATAATGTCCTCAGTATGAAGTTACTTTTTATATTCCCCCATAATGTGATGCTGCAGTTTACAGTATCAATCAAGTCTTAACTGGCTATTGCTTAGCAACACAGCCTCCATCTCTTCTATCTCTAGCTTCAACCTTTTTATGGCTACACGTACAAACAAGTCTGTCACACACACAAACACACATTTGCTCCATTTTTTTGTATATGATTAGTATAATGACTGTTATTAATCAGAGGCTCAGTGTGTGTCTGTCGGAGGTGTGGAGGGTTGGGGGTGTCGTGAGGTGGCGGCGTTTCGTTTTTTAGAGTGCTTTTTAGGGCTCCGCTCTCGCTATTAATGACCCCAGCAGGGGTCCAGAGGAGAGCACGCTTCACAATGTGAACCATTCCTCACATCTTCCTGGAGCCTGGTGATAAAGACACAGCTGTCCCCGTGCACCTGAGAGCCACTGATACATCCCCAATCCATTAGTGCATTAGGGAGAGTGAAGGGGGAAAATGAGGAAATAAGTAGAAAAGGAGAGGAAGGGACTCCAAACATAGCAACCTGGTACATCTCCTGACAATGTCTCAGAAGATTCAGACACAGATGCAGCTGCTGCAATGTGCACGTGGAGATATGACCAAAAAAAAAAAGATGTGTCAGAGGAAAACAGATGGAAGGAGAAACAGATATCTTTAATACTGTAGTCTGAGATATCATGCAGTCTTTAATTCATAAGCTTTAAACATTGCAGCTTGGGATTTCATTATCATCCCTCCCGGCGGGGGAAAAAAGAAGACGAAGACTGCAACGCTTTCGGCGAAATGACTTTACTTCCTGTCATGACATTTGCTGCTGCATGATCCCCAAGGCAGTTAATGCAAAGCTGATGTTTTATCTGTACAACTTGTTGAAGCTGTCAACGGTGACTCATCCATCAGACAGGGATCTGTGTGTGCGCGTGTGTGAGTGAATATACTTGTGTGTGTGTGTGAAGGGGATGTTTGATATTTATGTTTTTTGTGTGACCTTGAGCAGCACTCAGGGCTGATTGAGCAGACGTTGAGCAGAGGCAGCGACGGCAGACTAAACGCAGTGATACTAGCCTGGTTCAGCGCTGTGCGATTCTTGGCAGGTAGAAGGGGCTGTCAATCATGCCGAGAGCCATGTGGTGTGTATGGATGAGTCACATTCGTCTGCTAAAGCATTTGAAGGAGATTCATTTTTTTTCTAATCTTTTTACTAAGTAGACAAAATGTTGAGAAAACTGTCTGAACATCAACTTGCAGTTCTTTTTTGCATATTAAAATTAAGATTCAAGGCCTTTAACCTGATACACCATTGGAATGTTTCACATATCCTTATCCTCACATATTCCACATGTCCATCTGGGAAACAGCTCATAGACAGCGTCTGAAAGGGGAAGGTCGTTTAAACAACAAAAAAAAAAGTTGGAAGGTGATTGGATGAATGTTTCGTCTGTCACCTCGTTACTCTTGATTTCAGACTTGAAATCCCCTTAAGAAATCCCTTGAGATGCCCCTTTTACACCCATTTATGATACTCTGACCTGTTACCAATGCACCTGTTTACCTGTGGAATGTTCCACTCAGGTGTTTTTTGGATCATTCCACAACTTTCCCAGTCTTTGGTGCTCCTGTCCAAGTTGTTTAAAATGTGTTGTTGGTATCAAAGCTTGAATAAGCATAAATTTACAAAAATCAATAAATCTAATGAGCTAAAACATTAGGAATACTGTCTTGCTACTAATTTTTTAGTTTAGTATATGTTTGAAAGGATTAGAAAATGTCTGAAAAGTCTGTTTTAGTTACCGTATTTTCCGCACTATAAGGCGCACCCAAAAGCCTTTAATTTTCTCAAAAACCGAGGGTGCGCCTTATAATCCAATGCGCCTTATATATGGATCAATATTGGATAATTATGGCTACCGTAGTCAGGGGGCGTCG